>JAECUM010051804.1:0-38068 GCA_016617855.1 Megalonaias nervosa | reverse complement strand
TACAATGTTACATTGCAATAGCATGTAATGAGATATTTTTTAAACTAACAAACAAACAATTAAATTAAATGTACATGACAACTGCCATAAGGCATATTGTGTAAGCAAGAGTAAAAGAAGCATAAACAGCTAATTTTCATGCATAACATCAATGTTAATGCACCGTTTTCTATTCAAAACATCAAAGATAATTATACGAATATATATTAAAAGAAAAAAAAAAACAATTGCACAAATTTTCATATTTGTCTTGAGGTGGCGCTCTGCAGGTTCGTATTTTGCATAGTGTTAGATTTTTAAAGAAAAAATAATTTCCCCGTTTTCCTCAATTGTTACTTTACAATGATCTTGTTTATATTAGGTATTTTTAAAAGAACCTTTTATTTCATTTCTTTTTGTGATTGATGGGTGTAATTTGGGTTATAGACAATACAGCTTGACCATACTTCCTCTGTGCACCTATCAAAAATCTGTTAGCTCCACTTGATTATTTTCACTTACTGACTTCAGAAGTCAATTGTAAAGAGAAAACGAGCCGACAAGCATATTTGTACATGTTATATACTTTGTAATTTATTCGTGTCACTTTCAGAAGGTGGTATTGTCTAGTCTAGGAAATTCGTTTTCCCTATTTTAATAACTGCCAGTGTATTTGAGACTAATTCAGGCTGATTTTTCTAGTACATGGGAGCAGCTATTTTGGTTAACTGTGTGCTTAGAGCATGTACAATTACATGTTACAAATGGAAACAACTTCACCTTTCGCCTGTCACTCTCTCAGAAGTACATAATATTTGTAGAATGCCCCCTAATAATTTTAGTTGTTGGATATTCATGTGAAGGGATGATTACTGGAAGCAGAAATTCCAGATTTAATGTCATATATTCATTATTTGATTTGGCACAGTAGACATGGGCATAGACAAATAAATTTTAATTGAAACTGCCTAAATTTCAAAACATCGAACCATGTGCGTCTGACAAGATACTATGTGAATGATTTCGCTGCCATTCTAGTGTATTTTATGGGCAACTTTTCCTCATGATTACTTTGTACCTAAATAAAAAATACACGAACATACAGCACAGTATTCATGTCTAATATTCACCTTTTACTGATGACAACTTAATTGTGGTGCTCAGGACCGTGATGCTGGTGCATTCAAGTAACAAGTTGCAGGTCATCGCAAAGTCCCGTTCTGGCTTAATTTGCAAAACGCATTCAACACTGTGAATCTGTGTAGATATTTCTCTCTCAGTTGATATGACTTGAGAATGTTACTGATCTTAATACTGAACACTGAAGTTAAAACTAAGCATTAAAAATTGACAAACTATTTTCAAAAATTTAAACAAAATTTATCATTGTAACCGGGATACTAGCTGGAAGACTGATGGGTCTTGTACCAGATTATTAAATATGTTTTCTTGTCCAATAAACTGTTTGAGTCTTTGGTGAGTAAAAAAAGCTTACAAGGTATGAGGTACTGCTACTGCAACTATTACTGCTACAACCGACTGATAAAAAGTCCACACTGTCCTGATTAGACAAGGTTCCAGAAACCTAAGAGCAAGCTTTAACTGTCTAATAACCTATATATCAATGGTATTGAAATAACCAACTGGAATGATTGCATATGTAGAATATAATTACCCAGAGAGAAGAGGCCTACTTCCAAAGGAACATGATGGCTGTCGACAAAAAGTCGAAAGGAACGAAGTACCAGCTAAGATAATGCTCTCCAAAACGACAGAAGGTGCAAACGGACCTTGTATATGGAATGGATTGACTGCAAGAGATCCGTGACACTATATCCTACCCATGGATCCTAGAATGCATGGTTTGAGGCCACTCGGTATACAAAAAAAACATACAGAGATTCAATGCAAGGAGCAAGCATCTTCGATTACATAACATATAATCCAGGGCAATACACCAGGGGTTGCCAGGATCAAATAGTAATTTTCCAAGAAATATAAGGTTTTACAGGGGACTCGGATCTATAGAACGTTAAAACCGAGATACGTTATACCAAAATCCATCCTTATTTTTTTTTCTTCAAAATGTGTATGTACTTATCCACATCGATGACGTTGGACGTCAAAACTCGTGTGTAATGGTAATACAATTTCAAACATCATACATTTGTATAAATACATATTATTATGAAAGAAAAAGGACGATAAACCAGTAAGTTCCACCATCTGATGAAAGTGTCAACATACATGTACACGTACCAGCCAGTGAATCATTGAGAAAGAAAACTTGTGTGTGAAATCGTTTTGCTTGCGGGTGATCACGAACTTCACAAACAAGTACAACAAGTACAACAAATTTACATTTCAATTGTTATAATACAGGTGTGACAGTGTCATTATCAGAATTACCGTAACCTAAAAAAAATAAAGATCCTAGTTACCAGAATAAAAAGTTGGCGTTATGCACCGTAGAGAAGGGAACATCATCAGGATCGTTATCACTGGCAATGACATCACTTATTAAACCCTGCCTTGACAGTTTCCAATACAATCTGCAAAAAGTTCACGCCTTGCATGATAAATCATACGGATTGTGGACAGTAACTATATTTCACGCTCATGTTTTTTGTTGTTGTTGTCAAGATTAGGTAGTTGTCATTGGATTAGAGCACGTCGTTACTTTAATTTCTCACAATTTTATTTGTAGCTTTGTGTCTGAAGACACAGTTTTCCTGTTTTGACCGGCGAATTATCAGCCATTTTCACAACAGTCACAATTCAAAATGAACACGAGAGATTTACTTCAAGCTGTACTTAGTCAACATACAAACAGTTACGTCTTTTTTCATGCTTTAATTGCATTGAACCAGCAGCCCGCGATTCTAAAAGACCGATTATCATGAATTTGTTACCGGCCATCTTTGTTTAGCCTTTTATTTACTGACTGAGAAAGAGTGATTATAATGCTTTTGTTACCCAGCGTCCCTGTTTTTACGCCTTTGTTGTTTAAAGGACGCCAATGTCTTTGGCTTTGGTGCGTCAGGTGATAAATCATGATTATTGAGGCAATTGTCGGAAGGCGAGACCACACAAATCACACGCTGTAAGCCATAGAATAGATAGTAATTAGGATTTTGGCCGGGGAAGTTAAGGTCAAACGTTCCAATAGAGAGAACCTTTTATACAATAACGTAATACACTCACTCTCTCATACATAATACATTAAAAAGTTCCACACAAAATAAAATAAAAGCAGACGAAAGATTAAAGAAAAACGAAAAACACAAAACAACAAATAATTTACTCTTGCAGAAAAGATGAAACAAGCCAAATTATATTTTGTACCCACCTCTAAATAAACATTTGTCTCCAGCCCATCACCTGCCAGGTAGCTGTAGCCACAAAATATATTTAGCACATTGTGTGCTCATGCCTCGAGTTTTGGCAAAGCAATGGTTCCACCATGGCTTGCGAGGTGCTTGACCCTCATCGAAGGCAGCCAAAACCACACAGCCACCGTCTCAGGTGGGCAAGTAAAGATGCATCTTGTTCCGGCCCCCAGCTCCATTAAGATATAAATTTATACTGTGCTTGGCTATACATCTGTTAGTTTCAAATAAATCAATGCATACATCTGCCTGAAGGAAAATGTCACTAACTCTAATGTCATTAACTCTGTCAAGTGTGAAAGCCAGAATTCTACAAATGGACGGAAGTACTGAAGGCGTTGACAACAATTAGAGCAGTTCCAATCATGTTCTTGCTTTGGTGCCCATGAGTGATCAATATTTAGTGTTTTAATGTACATAATGCATGGCATAGTTTAGCAATTATAAACAGTCTAAGTATTTTGCTCGCTATGGTGCCACGAGAACGGCTCTCCCACCATTCTTAATCAAGTTTCTAAATTATTTCGACTATGAAAGTATTGGCAGTAATGCGAACAGGTACCTCTAACCTATCGTCGTTATATGTTGGCAAGGTGATGATGATGCCAATGAAAATAACAGTTTCCATAATATCTTTTTGCCCGGTAATGACACGGTTTTCAACACGCCTAGCCAAGAACCACAAACAGTTTGCTTTCTCTTTGCAGGTTTATTGCTTGCGTGTTTTTCTTGTGCATCACTTCAGTGCGACAAAAATTTTATTTTGAATGATCACGCAGTATTTCAGCTGAATTTCAATTGATCCCAGTTGTTCGTGGGTTAGTTTATGAGGTTGCTCTATGTAAACAAGCGGACACTGCATATCTGTTCTGCATATTCGTTCCACTCGAATATGAACTAATTAGTGTCAATCACCCCATTTAGGCGTAAAAACGCTTCCACCTGTGGTTCGTATTCTTTGTCACTGTTATTTACTATTTCCCTGAGTTTTACCACAATATCTTTGCCTTTGACAAGAGGATCATGATGATATGAGTCGATGGTAGTTCCATTAGCTGTGAGTGGACGTTGAGGTCCTCGCGCCGGATGGCATTTCTGGCGGTAGTATAGAGGCAAAGTTGACCGACATACTTTCGAGTGAATCGGTCTGCTTTTACTATTTGCCCGTACGACATCGTTTACACCGATTGAAAGCCTGGTCCACATATTAACGTCACGATTACCGTGGAGGTTGTTTTAAGCAGAATCCATCGTGTTGTTTGGTGATAGTGTCGTGGTTGTTGATAATAGCAAAATCGCCCAAGTTTTGAAATGAACTGCATTAATTCCCAGCGATAGAAGCTGGAAACGTTTGCCGCAATAGTTCCGCTAACCAATGTGATTCAAATGGCTGGTAAGTGCACATCGTCCTCTTTTGAAAGACCAACATCTGCCTGGCTTGAGAAGGCCTTCAGCTCGACCCGTGTCATATACTTGACGAAGTCTGCCTTTATTATGTATGCTGGCCTTTCGTCTGCAGAGCGGTCACCACCCACTTCGAGGCCCGCAGGGATGGTATTGCCGTTAAATGGAAGCGATGGTCGTGAAGTAGCGGCAAGCTAGGCAGTGCCGCCATTAAAGATCTCAGGACCAGTTTGACTTAGAGTGTACCCGCGGAAGACCTTCCAGCGCCTAATTTCTACTTAATAGTGCATCCCAGAATATTAACTGGCTGTTGCCTTTAATCTAAATGCGTATCGAGAGTTCATTAATGCCAACTTCACGTTTTACTTGTCATTGTGGTTTTTCATAAGAGACAGTACGCGTACCCCTGTAGGACTCACCACCCATTTGAATACCTTGTAGCAGTATACTGGTTTTAAAAATCAAAAAATATTATCTGTAATGTTTATCTGATTGAGGTGGGCATAACACAGAAAGACTTTGATAAACACTGTAGATATGAATTTTGTTCAAAACCCTTGACATCAAGCATTCATGATTCAGCGACTGCGATGCTTGCCGACTCGTTCTGCATTTTAATCCACAATTATTCCAGGCATGGAAACATATATTACTTTTCGGAGCGTTGATGTTTTCAGACCCATACAAAATGGCGGTGAGTGGCGGGACCTCCTTGGCTGTGTGTGGGTAAACTATAAAACTACTGTTAAAGAGTGACGCTGAATTGTTGAACCATACTGGTCTGCATGAAATCTCATAGAGAACTTCGCATGAGTTTGAGTCGGTGCATGTCACCTGTTCTGAAGGCACAGAACCAGCTAGAGGATTGGTTAATACAATATAAACTATCAAAAATTTGTGAATACTTGTGTGAAGACGATGGTACTGCCACACGCACTTTGCTTTAATACAGCGCTGGCGGGTTGTTTATCAACAGAAATAAGGAGAGAGTGCAGAATCACGAACTGTTTCTGAACTCGAAGTCTATGTGCGTGGCAGGACGCCCGATACAACGCCTAGCGCTTTGTTTCAGAATTTATTTTAAGATTGCAAATAACTAAGTGGCACCCTTAGTTCAAAATTATTGTTCATAATTGAAACTCCAGAAATGAGATGAAGTTTTGGCAGAATCAAGTTAACCATGACGCTTGATGCGCGACCACCGGCTGTAGCGTTAGTTTCTGCGACCACCTGCAGCCTGAAGCTCTGCCTGAAATGGTGCATATATTTGCCTGGTTTCTTTTTGTACTATCAGATGAAAAGGATTCGCAGTCGGTTGCGGTGCTCCCATCTGGTCAAACGGGGAGGGACGCACTTGATAACGGTATTAATATAACGGTGTACGAAAGCTTTTGCAACGAGTTTGGCTTGAATAAAACACGTCGGTTACTGTTAGCAGAAATTGCGACTGTGGAATCTCTAGTGCTGCGTAAGGGTCGCCCAATGAAGTTTTTTGTGGAAGCTAAAAATCACTAATAATGAGGCGAACCACGCCATCAGTAGTGTCTCGTTGGGTTTCTATGTCGGATACAGATTTAGCTCGCTAGTAGCAGTGCATCGGAAAAATGGCTATACTGTACACCATTCTGCTAGGCCGCCGCAAGGCAGTACTAAAGAAGAGCGATATTGTGTTGACTATAAATCTCAACATTCCCTCAGTATGCTTGAAGGCAATAGTCATACTCTTGGAAGTCTAAGCAAAGCGCTTAATTCGCACGCGATACTGACCATTTCTATAACCCCTTGATCAACAATGTGTCGGTGGCAATCGAGGGTATCTTAACTGAATATATTTCCATGGCCTGAAGCGATAACAGCAGTAGAAAGAAGCCCTAAAACAACGGCAAGGAAATCTTTATAGACATTGGTATGTTTAAACGAAATAAGTTTGACCTTGTCATCGCCATGAGATCGATGGAAGACCACACGCTCCATGGATCAGGGAGGCGAATCGAAAACTCGAACAAGTCGAGAAACAAACAGCCCAATCGGCCGGCGTGTAAGATCAAGATGCTGAAGTATGAACATGTTTGCCTGCGAACTTCTGGAACCGTCATTTAAGGGTCACTTGGAATATATTTTCATTATCTGCCCGACTATTCGCTTCAATAAAGCTTAGATTAGGCGATGTGCTCGCGTTCAAACTGACACGAATGTATACTTGGTCCATCCTGTGGACTATAATCTGGATAACCTTTCAAAAAAGTCTGAGATAATAACCTCGCTTTTTCTGGTTAACGATTGTTCATTTCTTTATTATGTTTTACATAAGGAACAGCACTTGCTAAGCTTGCCTGTATCAGCCGCCATACTGATAACAGCGTATGGGTTATAACGCAAAAACACGATGTTATAGCTCGCAGACCTCGCGGATAGCCCTCTTCTACTACAAAGACGAAGACACATTAGGGGCACGCTGAGAGGAAACAATATCATTGATGCATTGAGTCGAGCGGAGGCCTATCACTTTCTCGAAAAGAAATGCTTTGGCAAGATCTTTCTTCCCAAAGATTCATCAGCGTCTTATCTGTTTGTGTCCACCTGCCGTTACATGTGATGTGGTGGTTTCATATAGAACTTTTCTTTGATTGATGGTTGTGGAATTAATGCCTACCTGATTTTTGTCATGAATGTAAGAAGTAAACAAGATATTTACTTAAATTTGAGTTCAAGACCTGATCTTGTTTACGAGTTAGTGGGTTGTCCGTGGGAAAGCGATTACGTCGCAGGTCAGGTAACTTTTGCACATAAAGAGATCTGGTAAACAATTAATCATTCATGTTTTATGATCAGTGTCTGGAATCATTTATAGTTGTGTTACGATATAGTTGAGACGATTATTTACTTAAATTATTCATTAGAATTACAAAGTGCTCATTGACTCTTTGAACTAAAACTACTTCTTTGGGATTTTTGAGGACTCTTTCGAAGACATTCGGGATTATATCATTGTGACATATCACGACATTTAAAACTACTGTAATTCATTCAGAACATTTTATACTTTTGGACTTATGATTGGATATTTAGGATTATTTGAAATTTAATTCACAACACTGTCTTTTGAATTTAGACTATGTATTATAGGGAAATAAATTATTTGTTGAATTTTACTCATATTGTTGGTTTAACTTCCCTTCTGTTACATAGTTTAAGATCATAGAGTCGTAACAGAATATTTGTGGACTTACGCTTCGTACAAATCAGAATTAGGCATTCAGTGGACTGTATAAAAAAACATCATAAGAGCCATGACAGAAGCTATTAGTGACCCTGCTACTGAGGAGATAATACATCGGCTGGAAGATAATCCAACAGAAGCGTCTAGACAACAAGGAACACCTCGACGTCTAGCACTGCAGGAACAGCGACAACGAATGAAACAGCGAGAAAGATGGAAGCAACAGGAACTGGCGAATTGCCTGCACATCAGTGTGATCGCTAGTCTGAGCTAGTGGCCTCTGGGGAGGCGAAAGAAAACATAGGCCAGTATCTTACCTTTGAGGGCCTCAAGTCAGTAACCGATGAAGAGATTTCGAAAACATATACCATATACGAGGCTAAAGTGACTGCTTTGCTGCGGTCATCTCTTCTTAGCCCTTTGCCTGTATGCAGTGGTCGTGCGGCACGTTTAGTCCACAGAGAACGCAAACAACTTGTGCGAGATTTAATAGATGATCCGATCATCTCGACCTCTTTACCGAGCATCAGAAGCCCCATCAGCATTAGGTACTGCCCGTTAATACCGAGAACTGCATCTGGCATTATAACTTGGCGGTAGTTTGAAAAAGCATAGTCAAATATATCTTTCTGAAAAGATGGTGAGAGCAACTTCGGAACCAGCTTCGGAGTTGCCGAAATATGTGCAACGCAATCGAAGTTGGAACCAACACATTTACCGATGTCGGAAGCAAAGTCGGAAATTGCACAAGTGCGGCACGAAGTGTTACATATCACTAAGGTTGAAAATCCAGCTAGCGTTACCGCTATTAAAAAATCAACAAAAACAAAAAAGAAACAACAAAAGCCCAAGCTGCTGTGATAGAATAACGACAGACTGAATTAACGCCGACACACTCCTCTCGCAGTCGGAAAAGTAGGGGAGACAGGAGCAGCACTGAACGCGTGCACAAGAGCAAGTGAGCACAATGCCAGTTTATAGTCGCTGGGTGCAGATAAATCTGGAGGCCGACAAAGAACGGATTCCCCACGATAAGGCAATGTAACAGCTCCAAGCCGCTCAGGCAGCGTACCAATGTTCTGGTACCTAACATTTTGACTACATCAGCGAAAGATGATAAGAGGGAAAGGCCGAGGTAAGACTTTGTCAAAACGTCGAGGAATCTATTCTCTGCATCAGTCAGGAAGCAGGACTTTTGAGCCCTAGCTAAAACGTCCTGACTTTCACACAGCCTCGTCTAAGCAGCAGAAGTATGAAATAATTTTTGTAGTTGGTGGTTAGAGGCCTTCAGCTTTGTAGCCTATAAATATTTGCAGCTAACAAACTCAGGTACGTCTTGCGCTTGCGAACTGAGGCGGAAAATTTGTATACCAATAGCAGTTGGAACGACAAAAGGTGGGAACAACAAATACAATGGATATTAAGCTTGTGGCAATACACTACGGCCCTCGGGTCTACTGGAAGGGTGTAGCAACATCACAAAGCTGGCAGAATCAGCTAAAGTCCCACGAGATGTTGTCATGGTGTAGCAAGAAATTGAGCCCCTGACCACAAAGGAGGCTTCCTGTTATGTATATTTAATTTGCATTGTTTGTTTGTTAGCTATTATGATTTTATAATACGCTATTGATAATGTAACATTGTATTTTGACTTGACCTTGTCCAAATTCAAGTTCATTTTCTACCTGACCTGAATCATTGATTTTGGTTTCGTAAACAACATGTTTATCTCAATCTGAGTCTAGAATTTGGAAATTCCCATGAATTGCCGGGTCTACATGTTGTTTACTACATTTTGTATCACAATTTTAGTAATAGACTTCTAATTATAACTAAAATTTTATTTTGTAAACATTATGAACCTTCCAGAAGGAAACTTTCCATTAGGTAATAGTTATTTTTAATAGAAAATGCCAACTGCGACCTGAGGTCAGATAGAGGACTATATAATCTTGTTCTTCTAAAAATTATTCATTCGTGTTTTAAGATCTCAGCTGAATCAATTGTATTATTGTTGTGTCCAGAAATTCGTTTGGGCTGGACTATTTTTATTCAAATTATTTTATGCAAGGGATTCTTGTCTAGAAATCCAAAGTGCTCTGCAAAAATTTTACTATCCTTATTTTCACACAAAATTTGTATGAAATCGCTAGACATTTACTGTAATAACCAATCTAGAAAATTCACCTTGGCAAAAGCAACACTATCAGACTTTTTATATCCTAACGCAAATGTATTTATTCCATCAGAGCGGAATCTTTAATCATCAAAATTACAAAGACCAGCTTTTATAATAACATCAGTTTCAATTTTATAACAATTTGATCTCATTGCCATCATCTTTACATAACTAGAAATCCGTCTAACGCAGCTTTATAATTATCGAATCTTATCATCTTACCTACCACGTTTTTTCCCATTAGTTCGTTTCTTAACTTTACTATCAGCTAGTTTTAGACAATACATTTTACCACGCAATCCAATGAATTCTACGATAGGAACCAAAATTGTCTGGTCTTTAAATTTTCCTATTACTTTATTATTATCGTCACAATGAAATCTGCTGTTTTTTGGATAATCTTAAAGATCAAACATGTCTCGGTTATCGTGACAGTCTTGATAAATATCATCGGATTTTATCTTGTACATTACCGAGTCAGTATCTGTAAATAACAGCTCTGCATCAGGTCACTTAACCTTGACAAAATCGTAATGCAATTGGTACATTAGCCATTTTGATATCTCAAGTACTGCCATACCGGCATAAGCTGGCTTGTTTAACTTCAGATTTGTCTTTCTTCGTTAAATGGCTACTAAATTTTCATTAAATATTTTCATACTGACAAAATCGTCAGATGCTACATGTTTATTACGATGTTCCACATTACTGACGGTCTCAATATTGACTCGCTTTCTAATATTTTATATGGTTTTGCCAAAGACGCTGTTATTCATGAGCTTGAAAAAGTTTTCTTCTAATTCTGTTTTGGCAGCTGCTCGTCGTGCTGTGTTTGAGTCTATATAACTCTTCATCCACGGTGATTGCTTAAACTGTAGCATACGATGAAATTTTCTTAATACCAGACCATGATTAACTGGTTGCTTAAGATTTTTATAATGTAAAACGTATCTCCGTTTGTCAAGCAGATTATGAACAGATTTTTAACAACAGATTTACCGCTAGTGTTAGCAATAGACGAATAATTTCTCTGCTTTTCTGATAATAAGCTGTAATGTATCGTCATTGATTCTGGACAGAATGGGTAGTCGTTATGTTATCATGAAACTCAATGGGATAGTCAATATCAACTTCAACAAAATAACTAACATCATTCGGTATAGTTTTATCAGTTTCGTCAAAACACTGTTTTTTCAGTAATCCACCTAAACCAACCGACCGGCATTGACTCCAGTAGGCCGTAACCATACAAGTTATTAACATCTAGATAGGCTAAAAAACTTGATGGTTCTGTCCTATCTTAGTCGGGTAGATTTTTATTATTAGCCCTGGCATATTTTTTTGTTATGACGCTTATTCCGCCTCGGATTCCAGGTTCTATAAAGTTGAACATATACTCCAGTTTTATTTTACTGTGCTTTATTAATGCGTCCCAACTTAATCCGGGTGCCGAACAGTACCAAGCTGGGTCGAGTCCGGAGTTATCAGCGCTGACATCTCTGAAATTTTCAAATATGTCTGCTAGCAACAAAACGTCTGTGATAAGATATAGTTCATAATAACCTCCCATGTTTTTGCAGCCGAACGAATCCCAAATCGATTTCGCATAGGCATAATTATCATCACTAACACCCTCAAGGTTTAACCTAGAATATAATTTATCTTTGTCAGGTAGACACGTCTCACCAAATTTATCCCAATTATCAAGATATTCGTAGGGAAAAATTCCTTTTCGTGTCAGTGAACTGCCAGCAGTTTCACCGAAATGTTCAATCAAATTATTAAATTTAC
Organism: Megalonaias nervosa; assembly: GCA_016617855.1. NCBI lineage: Eukaryota > Metazoa > Mollusca > Bivalvia > Unionida > Unionidae > Megalonaias > Megalonaias nervosa. Next base: position 26,106 of record JAECUM010051804.1, on the reverse strand, counting down.
TACAGCCCCGCACAAGCTCGTCTAGCGATGCTGCCATAAAATGCAGACTATCAATAAATATTAACAATCCCACTAAAGTTTAGATTGTTAGCATAACCAATATAAGTTGGTACTCGATAAGGATGATCTTGTGCTGGAAATAACGCCGACAGTATGGCCCATTGGAAACATTTTTGATCATAATTATTTACAATAATGCAACATTTTGAGTTCTTGATTGTAGAGAGGAGCTCGACATATGAGCTACCTCGCAATGGATTATATTTCATAGTGTGGAAAAGTATTTCCGCTATCTTATCAAATTTCCAGCCAGACCCAGATGTAGTAAACTCATTTATTTTCTTCCATATCTCCTGAAATATATCATCTGACAACGATATTAAATCTGTCCCTGTAAGAATTCGATTAGAGTTTGATGTAATATAAGGACTGGCAAGCTGCTTTGCCACAAGGTGTTCTGACGTAGGCGTCTATGGGGATTCCAGATATATATTCGGTTTAGAAAGCTTGACATAAAACTGAACTATGATCTTTAGACCCTTGTGCGTGGCAAGTTGGGATTTAATTGTTGGCTGAAGCAGAGGATATAAGTTTGTGGCAGATAAACTTGTAAATAAACGTATATTATCGAATCGAAAACTCGAAACCAGTAAATGAGGTTGCGATTTTTATAGGTTGATATCTTTCTGTCAAGAACATACTTTTTTTTTGCTATATCAGCAAGTTTCAACATCCTATATCTACTGTTTTATATTTCTTTAATTCAATGTGCGGTGAAATTTGCCAATTACAGATTTGGAAAACACAATAGTATAAGATGGACAATTTATACCAGATGCCGCTAATCGTCAACGATCTTGCTAGACATCAAGAGATTTTCTGGTGTCACCAGAGATATAATCTTTTTGCTGATAACGAGCTTGGCGTGCTGATCAACATAAAAACAAAAAAATGCAATTGGAATATTAACGCCGGCGGGTTATAAGATGAAAGTGAAAGGCGTTAATGATAGCGAATATACCGGGATGTTTTTACACGATTCTATCTGGACCTTGTTTAGCGGTGAGGAGATTCCAAACCGAATGAGAGTTTACCATATCAATGGCAGTGTTATTGACAATAATATAGCTAATTTATCGTTGCAGGACGAGTTCCAACGTCATCCGATTAATAAATTGTACGAGGCGAATGATAGAGGTTCGATAAGATATACTAAAACAAAACAAGTAGTTGGAAATATTGATAAATTTGGTTATTTATTTGTAGGTGTTAGAGGAAGTAATACTAACCAAGTTGCTTATTATTGTCATACGTTCGTGTTCGAGGTATTTTATGGCATTATTTCAAGTGGCTTAGTTATTGACCACATCAACAGTATTCGAACCGATAACTATCTGGAGAACTTGGACTTTGTTACACAACAAGAAAATACAGGACGAGGTAATGCTGGAAATGTTGACAACTTAAAAATCTTACACCTATTTTGCAACTAATTCTATTTCGTTTCCTTCTAAAACAACAGCTTCAAAGCATTTTAACATTAAGTCAAGGGCAGTAAAATTTGTTGCTGATGGAGTCTATAAATCCGCCACGTCGAAACGAAAAGATGGGGATAGAAACTTCTTTTAATACGAATCACCTATTTAAAATATTTGCTACATGGCAGTTCGTCAAGCAGTAATTGACGTTTATTTAAGGTTTATTTGTATTATTCGACAAATATCTTTCCATGTCGAAGTAAGTTCTATACTGCTTAACAAAATCAAATTTTTTCTCTTTCTACTTCAAAGCGAGCTACCACGTTAAGATCACCACGAAACGTATTTCTTACAGCCTCTTCCAGATGAAAGGGATTTATAATATTAGCTCGAGTAACAAATCTGTCCATATTTAATAATTAACATAAAATTGCGATTGCAGGGTGCTTTGCACCCCAAGCACTCAATTTGATATCAATTTTCAGAATATTTCTTAGATTTTCCCTTGTCAAACAGCAGTGAGCCCATTTCATTTCAAAACAGTGTCTCTATCGTATCTAACAAATATTTTTTTTTCAATTTCTCAAGTTCAGATGCCTCCGAATCTGTCAACAGGACATCAAACGCTGAGTGAGGATCGTATTCAACGAGAAAATTCACATACTTTTTTTTATGGTTTTTGACTGCTCAGAAACAACTTGACAACGTCGAATAAAAAGTTCATATTTAAGATTTTAGCTCTGACTATTGTTATGTATATTTAATTTAATTGTTTTTCTGTTAGTTTTAATTATTTTTTTATTCCATTACATGCAATTGTAATGTAACATTGTTTACTGGACTTGACCTTGTCCAGAATTGAGTTCAGTTCTGTTTGACCTGACTGACAGTTTTATTTTTTTATTTCATTAAAGTAAACAACTAATAATAGCTTCATTATCCTCTATGGGTATGAGTTCATTGACCAAATTATTATGCAGATAAACATGTTGATTTGGGTCAGGGTTTTGGGGATTCCATTAAATTCCATTTCATTAAATCATGCTAGAAAGTTATTTTCCATTAGGTAATGGTCGATTTTAGAAAATGCTAATTTGTCACCTGAGGTCAAACAGAGAACTATATTATCTTGTAACTGTCAGAATTTTACCAGTTGTGCTTTAACATCTGGCACTTTAAGTTGTGTTATGTGGTGACCAGTTTGGGCTGAATTTTATTTTCTTCAAATTATTGATTTCAAGTGAATATTTTTGCTATAAATACAAAAGTGCTCTGACAAAATTCTTGGATAAAGACATTCATTGGAATTTATACTGAATTTAAACCTGGAATAATATTTCTGTGATTCAACTAGAGACTGTTGACACATCAGTACGACGCAGGCCATAACATACACGTCATCGCCTTAAATTTTAAATCTCTTTCGGACATGAACTGAGTTTTATTCCGGACATTTTATTACTCGTACTTGTGCCTTTAATTCTTGGATTATTTTTGGATTTAATTCGGAATACCGCAACATCTTTTTTTCTCATTTTTCACTTTGTATTCAAGGGAAATAAATTATTTGTTAAATTTTACAAAGCTTGTTGTCCTCATTCGTTTCTGTTACTTATTTAAAGAGCATAGACTCGTAACACTAGTTTTCTTATTTCCTCCGGCATTTTATTACAGTAATTAGATAAAAGTCTTATGTATTAGATGTCTCAAAAAAATTTCTTGTTTGCGAAAAGACTGTCAGATTTTTACACCGATATCGATCGTGATACAAGTGATCAGCCTGCACATCAGAATTTAGTAAATTCGAATGACAGTCAGCTTGTAAAAAAAATCAGGATTCGTAGAATCCCCAATTTGATCTAGAATCATTTTTTTCCCTGTCGTTGAGGATAAATTTGCAGATAAGCCAGGTATAGTACATCAAGACGAGCAAGTTTATGTAGCAGCAAAATCACGGTATAATGTAAAATATCATCTTGCTAAGAATATAAAAAAGTTTAATTTTACTGTCTCTGAACATAAAACATTCTGGGAGTTATTAAAGCCGTTTATGTACCGTGGACAGTTAGAAGTTTATGGCCGTCGATAAAATATAAATTTGATTTTGTGTTTGTTAAGATTTTTAACTCGATGAGAGAGCGCGTACTAACAACAGCACGAAGACAATATCTGACATCGTTGTGCAGGCCAGTGAAATGTAAGTCCTTTTGAAATACGAAAGATTTATAGCGACTGGATTGCTAGCGATTTGATCAAAGATTTTTTATTTCACTAGTTGGTATCCAGCTATTAAAACCGTCGCTGTAACTTCTCCATTTAACCAAACTTCGTTTACCTTTCCTTGTTATCACTCGCTCGATAATAAATATATATTGCTCTGTCCGCTGTAGCTCCTGTTCGTAGAAACTTCCAGTAATTTCTTCTCCGAGATTATTATCCCGGGTTAAATCTTTCAGCTCTTACGTCACAGGTATTGTTGTTAAAATTTTATCCACAACAAACACTTCATCGGACCAGTTAGGAGTGAATCCTGTTTCAAATGTTTTCTTCACCAGTGAAATTTAACTTTATCACCCACGCTAAACTTGTGTCATCGGTACATATTCTCGTTCGCCAGTATTAGGTTATTAATAGCTTCATTTGGTGACATTCCAATTGTTTTATGTTTGTGTTATTATAATCTGAAATAATCTTTGGCAGATCGTCGACGTATCTGTTAGTGTTTGGGGTTATAAGTTGCTTGTAAATCTTTTCTTTCAGCGTACGATTAAATCTTTCGACGAAAACACTTTTCCTTCGTTTCCGGTGATGTACTTGGTGACATTATTTTGTTCCAGAGACTGCTCGAATTGCTTATTAAAACACTACTCCGTGGTCTGTATATACCTTATTCGGTTTTCTTTCTGTGCTGACAATAATATCTCTCAACGAATCGGTTATGGTTTTACCTATCTTATCTGCAACAGGCACAATAAAAGCGTATTTACTAAAAATATCAACTATGTTCATCAGGTACCTTTTATTGTCATTTTGCTTTGTAATGTGTGACATATCAGCCAGATCTATTGCCCATATATCATCAGCTGAGTTTTCGACAACTTTTCGTCGAGGAAACTTTTTTCAGGTTGTGAAGTTCATGTGCGAGACCGCTTAGCGGCCCATCGTCATAAAGTACATTTTTACCGAGCCGTGGCTTTCCAAGCCCCAGTTTATATTTCGCTCCAATAATACCCTGGATTAACTTATAATCAATTCTCTCTCTTATTCCCTTTGCTCTCGTATCACTTAGCTCATTAAGCATAATACGGTCGCAAACAGATTTATCGTTTTCGTTGTCACGATGACATATATCATGTCCCATTGCATTTTCATCGACCTGATTATAGGGCTCCTCCCCCGGGATAGGACTGTCATTTTGATCATGTTGTTTGTCGAGTGGATTCCATGGACCTGTATACCTGTGGCGTGGCAGAGTCCATCCACCTTTAGGTTTCTGTAATTTACCAATTAACTTGTGAATATCTAAGCCGGATCCAATTACAGCCTGTTGGTTGCAACACTGACAGTAAGGTACTATTTTATCTTGCTCGAGACAAAGATCGTAGTCAGCTTTACATGTACACGCTTTGCTTGCAAACTGGCCCTGCATTTTTATTATAATTTAATCGTCGACTAAAAAAACATCAGGATATCTTGACATTCCCTGATCCCCAGGTTGTAGTGACTCACGGTTGAGAAACATACTCTTTCTCCGGCCACAGGCAGCAAAGATACTTTTTCAGCATTAGTCAGTTATCTTTGGTAGTTTCCTTGGTTTCATGTCTATTTTCCGTTTTACTTCTGCACTTTAGGCAATATGTGGTCATTTTTATAGTTGCTTGTTAGATAAAATTGAAATTTTATCATTTTCCAGGTCTGGTTTAGGTGCAAATTGTAATATAAATTTCAGAAATAATCCATTCCTTTGGACGGGAATGACAGTTGCCAGTGCAGGTCCCAGAAATCCTCCACGGACTGCTTGCGATCTGGATATTGCAGAAACTTGCGCTGCAAATAAATTTAAAATAAAAGGATTTTGCAGTCCTGTTTTATTTATTTGTGTCGGCATTAGTACTGCAGGCAGTAGATCTCTCTGCGATCTTGCTCATGGGATTTTTATTCCGAAATCTATCATCAGCGAAACAGACTGTCGTTTAATATTAGCTTGTGTTAATTTGTTAACTTGTCCCGGCGATACAGTCACTTCATGCACAATCTATTTCATTCTGTATTTATTTTCCTTATGCTGGATAATATCTGTAATGCAGTAAATCCGCCGCTTGTTAGAGGATCAATACATTCCACACGCTTGTTTGATAAAAGCACTTCAAATGCAGAGGACTGGTAGTCATTCTTAATCAGAAAATCAGTACACATTCACATCGCTTGTTTGTTTGATGAAGTTATGACCCAAATGCAAATTGCAAAGCACTTTACACTTAGTATTCAAACTTGGACTTTCAACCTGTCCTTTGTAGAATCTATCGTTAAGAATATGTCAGATACAATTAGCGCGTAGGCATAATACATATTATCTGGAACAGCTGGAGCTTGTCCAAGTGACCACGTGACTTCATTGTCAAAATTTGACCCGGTAGCTCGTTCGCTATGCTTACTGACATCAAAATGAAATAAAGCATTCTAAACTCTTCGATTGAAATTTTAGATCCACTATCAGCATCTTGATATTTTTGCATAGCTTCCATCAGATACATGTAAACTCGAGATAGTCTCTGTCAGCTAGCGCTGCAGCATCAGCTGCAAAATTGCATTCGATCGCTCGTTCTGGATACTGTTAAGGATTTATTCTGATAAATATTCGTCTCACATCTGGACTATCAAATACAGAATTATTTTGAAGCTGTCTTCCACGTCTATTCTGTCGTTGAAACAATATATACATGCCTTGGTAACTGCTCGCTCGGTGATGTTGTTATTCTTCATGTGTTATTGATCGAAATCGGTATTTCGGTTTGATAAATTTTGTTCTGCATAAAATGTATTTTTTGTTTTGGTGAATGCTGTTAGCATTGTCTCAAGCTCTATTGATTTATCGATCGAAGGAACTACACGTTGCATCCACAGCGTAAGTCGTGAAATTACAAATTGTGCATCATCACCACCAGCTCGCATCAGACAATCGCTTTGATCAACTCGGTCAAGTCTATGTTTTATCCCACGAAATACCTTATTGTAATCTTTGCAAAATCCGAATATTTTGCTAAGCGGAAGCATCATAGTTATTTGATGTGAATTATTTGTAAACGCTCTTCGCTTAGCATAACCTTTGTTATATATTAGATTTTTTACAGTAGTATTACTTATAATACGATTTGCTACTGTTAACATTGCAGATCCATCAGCATCAGCAGCTGGTGCAGTAATTTCAAGAAAATTACAAGCTGCTATTAGCGAACACCTTGTTACATCTGCATTTGCATCTGCAGCTGGTGCAGCAATTCCAAAATGACAGCGTTTGCGATAAGAAAATCTCTTACTATTTCTGCTCTGCCAGCAGCATCAGCTCCATCAGCAAGTGCATGAAAATAAACAAACTCGCTTGAAACTGCATTTCCACCTTAAGTATCTTTTAACCACAGCAAATTTGTTGCAACAGATCTCGAGTAATCATCGCTGAACGAAACTATATTAAGAATAGTACTTGCAATTGGCAAGTGCATAGAAATATCTTCCCTGGTTTGATTAACTAGTTGATATCTGGCGCTTCTAAAGAAACTCCAACCGTTATTAACAAGTGTCACTTGTGTACCAGCAGGTACTACAGCACCAGCTGCAGTTCTTACACTACCTCGTACTTCAAGTACGGCTTTGTGTGTTAGCAAAAACACGTCCTCGTCTCTTGTATTAAAAGTTCGAATGCCGGTTTTATTAGGTTCGTTTGAATTTTCATCGAGATATTGAACATACTCAAATTCTGTTGTTGAGTCATCTGTTGCTATTTCTTCTGTCAGGTCAAGATAATTTTTGACAGACATTCTTTATCTGTTCTTGTTAGACAAAAATTCGAACGCCGCAATATCTGGTTGAGTGGGTCTAGTTTTAGTTACTAATTTTCTAATCATTTCTTCGCCTGGTGGAGATAGCAGTTTTTGTTTAGTCATTTTTATCAGCGCCTCAGTAGCTTCTGATGTTGGTGATCTTTCAGAAATTGCATTTTTATATCCCTGTCGCTTACGATAGGTGCAGTCTGTGGTCCACCCTTGATTTTATCAGCAATCTTCTAACAGCTGAGCCTACTGCAGAAGATGCCCCTGTGGCAAAACCTTTAGATGCATCTAACGCGATAGGCGCTATTGTTTTGCAATTCTAGGTACATTTTCAATTATTTTAGAGAATACATTTCCAAAGAAACCTCCTACGATATTTCTGTGATAAATATTTCGTTGTTTCATTCTATTATACAAAACTGTCTGATAAAAAAAAAATTGACTTTGGTGAGCTAGCTCACTGTGATTAGTTAATTGTGGTGAGCAGAGCTGACCGACCTCAAGTGCAGATATGTTACAATTTCGTTATTGAGATTTAGCTGCCGGCCGGAATGATCAGTTAGTGTCATCGTGATAACAGATATTTGATTTTTAACACTAACAGGACAGCAGATTATTTGTCTTGGATTTACTTGTATTAGTGATCCAAGTGGTACATCTGGACTAAAAGAATAAATAGTTTTGACCTTTACTACCATGTGCTGTATGCAACCCGCTGGCAATGAAGCAATTTACTAAAATAAAATTTACTTCTGTTATGTCCACGAGTGACTCGCCATTGTATGAAATTGAAGCACTTTGTGATTCAGAACCGTAGTGTTTCTTAGCAAATCATTAACAACGGTCCCATGCTGTTGGTGGTACAGGAATCAACAATGAAACCGTTTTTCATAATGATTCTGGCACGCAGTGTGTTATAGTTTGGAATGAGCTCAAAATTATCTGATGCGAATTCAACTTCGGTTGTAATTAATAACTTTATTGCTTTATTTAGATCTGTAACGTTATAAGCGCCTTGCTGTGTCTTGACAGAAGTCTAAACCCGGCCAGCTGGCTGAATTGATTGAAATGTGAAATCGTCATTCAAATTAGTTCTTATATTCGCCATAGCGTGCCAAGCAGTAGCTGAAACTAAACCTGCTTGATTTTGTTTATTGCTGTCAAGTTCAATTGGTGGATTATAAATAATAGAGAAGTTTGCACTGTCCGCTATAGTATGTGATGAGTCAAGCATTAATGTTGTTGATAATATTCCTATTTTATTTGATAGATAAAACTGAACTGCTGACAGTTTGTGCTTTGCGGTTAGCGAATTAATTCGCCGCGAATCAGATCGCGACGATAATTATAATTAAAGAACAATTTGATCTGAGATTATCTAAACTTTCAACAATTTCGTTGTCGATTTCTGTGCCCGTATTTCCGGCTTACATTTATGTTATTAATAGCATGAATAGATAAACTATTTCAGCGGTCGAGTTAAAAATTTTAATTCGATGACCTTCTTTTCCAGGTATTTCCTCTGGAAGACGTTTATCACGCCTTTTATCAGTATCCTTAAATAGCTGATAAAATGTCTATTTGTAATGAAATTTTCCAGTTCTATAAAACATAACACCAGCAATGGATCTAGCATGCATTTCGTTATACGAATTTAAAAATTCTCCCTCACTTTGCACTTTGTTAATATTTTTTCAGCTTGTTTACTTGCATCTTGAATAACTTTCAGAATTTCAATAAAATCGTCGTATTTATCGGCTGGCCATCTGCGAATTTGATAAAGGTCATGTTGTTCTCTAGGAATATGATCTCTCAAAAAATTGTTATAATCTTCTGATATTTCTTCTCTTGCAGCTTTCTATGAAACCTAATTTTTACATCCCTTGCCAGCTTTGTGACCATAATATCAGTAAAAGCTTTTCTTTCCCTTGCAAACTCTTCCTGTCGCCTTACTGAATCAGACACAAGATTTTTTAGTTCTTCTGGATCTCGAATTTTTTCAATAATTTGTGCTGCAGCTTTTTTCTGTCCTTCTTCAACTAGACCAAGTAATACTTTCTCGGATAGCATTTTAAGATCTTCCGGTGATACCGCAAAAAATATCTGGCTGTTTGCCAAGTACTGCTTCGGTCATTGGTCTAAAAAGTCTAGCAGTTTCTTCTGCCCTTTGTTGTAGCCCCTGACGTTCCTGCTCAACCTTCCTCCTGGACTTTGCTCTGGCTGCAACAAACTTCTTTAGAACCTCTATTCGTTTTGCGTCCATTTTTTCGTTTTTTATTTTGTTAGACTAATTTTAGATTTTGACTGAAAGACCAAGTTTGGGATGTTTACCGATAGATTAATTTTCACAGTTCAAAACCTGTCTATTCCACATCTGAACATACGATTTCGATCTCTTGCTAGCTTATCAAATAAAAAGAAACTGTGCCCGCCATCACCAGTAGAGTTATGATAAAGATCGGCAAATTTGTCTTTCAATACACTCCCGCGCTGTTCTCGTGCTATTTTTTGTACGTCGATATTGTCTAGTCCAGCAAATATTATGAAGCAGCCTGCATTTCTCCTGATAAATCGATCCACGTTATAAAATCTTTGAGCTAGGTAGATTGCATTACATTTTCTGTTGCGCGATAGGGAAATATAAGATTTTATTTTGTTCATCTCAGCATTGCTGAGCGGAATGTCATCGAAGACAATTATTATATGTTCGTCAGAATCTAGCTCAGCAATAGGAATTAAATCTTCGGGTCGTTTTATGATAAATATTTCATTGCCTACGCCAAGTTCATATTTCAGCTTTTCGTTGTATTCGCTAAGCAGTTCGTATTTATCTTGCTGTGGATTTATGGTGTAGATATAAACTCGATCTTAGTTGCAGAGGTTATTAAGAAATAAATTCATGAGAAGGTTAGTTTTGCCCGATCCAGTTTGTCTTACTGTCAGATAATGACAATCCGGTAGGTCGTGGTTATGCTGATGTTTGATTAATCGCTCCGTGTCAAAGTTATATTATGCTCATTCCATATCAGGTATTCACAAAATTTTATCTCGCAGTAAGATTACGAATGAGCTATTACACAAAATTTGGTACGCTAATTGAGAGCTCAACTGACAAAACAGCAACTACAACCACTACGGCTGGTGTAGATTTAACAAATTATATTAAAAAAATCTGGACATACAATGAGAGGTAACTTAAGTATGTCAGGTCAGCGAGTGCTAGACCTTGAGACAAATTTTATGTTGACGCTGAAATAAGTACAGCATCAGCGAATGTAATTACTTCTGCAGATGCCAATTATCTTAAAAAATCCGGTGGTACAGTTAAAGGTGCGAATCGATATGGCTGCCAATAAGATAACTTCCATGCATATGCCTGTATCAACATCCGATCTTACCAATAAACAGTACGTGGACAGCGTTACAAAATCTCCTGCGATTGGTGGTAGTACCAAACGAGTTAAAAATAGCGTTGGTCACATTCCACATCTCGCTGATGCTACAGATAATCGTTGGGGTTTTATTGCATCTGCATCAAGTTATTATTCGGAAAATAAGCCAGATTATTCACTTGTTTAGACAGCCCTCTATCTGGCTGGTTAGAATCGGTCACAGACGGAAAAGTGGCTTTTGGATCAAAATACAGTGTCCAGAGGCCATAACAAAACGGAAATATCAACTATGAGATCGAATAAATGCTAATGTCGGAAGAATTTATTACCGGCAATTAGAATGATCGAATGATAATTTTTGATTTACTAATCTGCATTCAGCATCGAATATTTATGTTAGTGCTTCTCTGCAATTTACACTTAATTTTGCAGTGATCACAGTAAAGTACCTGTATTTCCGGCTTTATGTTTTCGGAGCTGAGGGTCCTTTACCCAGGTTTGTCGATGTTTCAGATATATACACTTGACGATTTAATGTAATTGTAATCTATAATGTCTATTGATCCTCCATCTATCAGGGTTGAAAAATAGTTTTATAATTTTTTAACAAACCCGAAAATAGAGATCGAAATAGTTGATATTGATTCGATGGACCCAGAAAGTGTTGAGGAGGCAACAGCAATAAATATAATCGCTCGAATGATAAAATTAACATTAGATTCACCTGGTTTAACTGAGAACAGCGATAACTTTGCCGGAGTTTCAGGGATGAGAGGCCCTCAACTGAGATAGGCTATCAGAGACTGATATCATTAGTAAATACTGTCTTGTAAGCAAGTACGAGGAGCGGCGATTAAAATTTGAAAAATATTTGATAAATACACTGCTTGAGCTAAATAAATAAAATGTTTTGACGATTGATAAATCTAACCTTGTAAAAACAAAATTTCATGGTGGTAAGAAACAAGGGGAAGAGCGACTAAAGAAGATTCACGACGAGACTGACAAACCATCTGAAACAAGGAAACACAAGTTCCTTAAATATCGTAAGCTAAAGGACACATTTGCTAAACGTCTAGTATTTCGTATACTCGGCATGGACTATTATGATCAAAAGACGCTGTTATAAGTAATAGATAATAGTGCTGACACTAACCTGCTTACAACAGCATATCTAGTTTTGATAGACTCTCTCACCGGCGATAAAGAAAAGTATGACGTATATCATATTAATGCTACACTTAACATAGTATCAGAAATTTAGTCTAGAATTGAGTTATATGATGATATCGAACGAGACATTTTATCAAGAGTTTGAAGATATTACAACTGTGAAACCCATTATTGATAAAGATTATGAAATACATACTAGTTCTTAAAAAAAATTGCATCGAAAAACTATTTAAACGAAGCTGGAAGGTTACTAACAGAAGCAAAATAAAAACGTATCAAATAGCTGATTGCTGGATACCTAAATCTACCCGCCATTGATATACAGCAAGCGGATATTCACGGTCTCTTACGTTTTGCAACAGCATATGCAATTCTCAGGCAGCGTCTAGTACTTAAATTTTAAACTGGGTCAGTTATGTTATGTTGTTAGTTATATCGACGAAACAGATGATATTTATCGTGAAAGAGCCAATGATATTACTGAAATACCAACACATTTTAACCCTCCATTTTCATCCTCAGTTTTAACAGATATCAGATATAATGATATCTCATCTTAAGTGTATGATAAGTATAAAGAGTTTCTTGCCGATCCTATCAAATAAAAAACTTAGTGCTCTTATCAATGAAACTTCAGCTGCAAATATCTTCACCACGGCGATTGAAATAATTACTGAAACAGTTTCATAATGACAAGAAAAGAAATAATCGACTTCAATCATATTTCATCAGGTCTCCAAGACAACGATAGAGACGAGCTGATCAAATACTATAAATATTACCATAAAATAACTTTACTGTGTCAGACTAGCTAGAACATTTTATAGTCAAATAATCGGCGTGCTGAATTATATTCCTATGATGCTAACTACTAGTGGAATTATTTCAGTCGCGGGAACATTAAATCCATTATTGCTGATAGTACCCAAGCTAGGTATTGTTTTATCAGCGGTAAATAAAAAGATCGGGCAGAAACACGGGAACAAAAATATGTCTTGTAAAATAGCAATAGCGACCTATAATAAAATTCTTAATCACCTTCGAACTTATCTGCGTGGTGAGAAATTTACCATGCTAGATCTAATACAGAAACTGCGAGTCAAAGACGATTTACTCGTAGATATGATACCGAACAGGGTTGCGAAATACGAAAAACGATACTCAGTAAATTTTGTGTGAAATATGAAATATGGAAGATATTACGGTGGAAGATACCACGTTCAAGATCAAAAAAAGAATTCTTTTCCTAGGTAAGCATATTACGATTATGCTTGACAATGAAAAGTACAGCATGTATTTCAAGAACTGAAATAAGATAAAGCTGTCCCTGGTTCGCACAGAAAATTCAGATTATTTTAGTAAGTTTACCTGGGTTACAGACTCACTTTCTGATGCTGCTGATAATCTTTATAAACCAATATCACAAGACAAATAAAGATAACAGTAGATGATGAATTGAAAAAGTGTTATGTCGATAAATATGTAGTCTCGCATGGAAATTTCATCAAAGTGCTAGAACCTGGCTCTCATTAGTGGTAAGGTTAATCTGCACTTGTTTCATCATGACGATGAAGCCTATATAATAGCAAAAGCTGAAATTCTAAAAATATCTCGACAGGTGGCTGTGTAAGTTATCCATTTTTTTTTTGTAAAATCTCAGCCAGTTATTAATAGCGCATTCATTTTAGCAGTAAGACGTGTGACCTGCAAATCGCAGCGAGTTATTAATAGCGGATTAAAATTTTATGACAGTGTTAGGTATAATTTTATGTAAAATATAAGTAAAAACCGCAGTAGTAGACTATAATGGGCGTTTCTAAGCCAACCCTATTTTGTTGTTGTTGTTGTGAGGTTTAACGCCATTTTTCAGCACAAGATAGGCTATACATGGCGGCCAGTATTAATGGTGGAAGAAGAACCCGGGAAAACCCCGGAAAGAACCAGCGACCCACGAGAAGCTACTGGCAAGCCTTCTCACATACCCACATTGGCCGAACCTGAGACTCGAACCCACGCAGACAGAGGTGAGATAGCAATGATCCGTAACGGTGAGCGCTTTAGACCACTCGGCCACTCGGGGCCCCAAACCCTATTTTGTATGACGACGATGATGATTCAGTTGTAGGTCCTTGACAGGTAATCAATAATGAAATCGATACTGTTGCCTCAACAGAGTTGTTTTCATATTTTGTTTAGACTAACATGGGGTCTTAGAGGGGGGTAATCATGCTTTCATCCAAACATAAAAAAGGGATTTGACATAGAAACCCCATCACAGTGTACTACTGCAACAGTAGACTGTCGATGTCTGTATACCTGGCCTTGATGCTGTTGTAGTAGTACACGAGCGGCTTGCTGAGGTCAAGGGTTGCCTGATCTGTATAGATTGGGCGGTTTAACTTTAAGTTGGCTTTTGGTGACTGTACGGCGATAAGGTTGCTGTCAAATATATTTCTCGACTACCACGCTAGATCGACAACCAGTCAGGCACCTTGCCTTCCTCGCTCTGAGGCATCACGAGATCCACTCAGGTCAGTTTCCGCATGTTTTTCATGGTCTTCCAGAATAATGAACTGTTCATCAGCTTATGAAATCTTGTTCAAACTCTGATTTAACATTGGTCCGGAGATCAGTGTTGAGCTGTTTGCATGGGTCCTCCAGGGGCTTTGGCCGAACTCCAGTGTCCTGTGAACCTTGTATATACACAGTCCCAACTTTGCATACAGCTGAAGCTGTGGCAGGTGATCCGCGTATCGTTACTACTTTCTCAAGCAGAGCATGAATTGTTCGGTTTCAGTGAATTAACCTATTACCCCCCCCCCTCAAGAATCCACGCTGGATTCCGCTCTACATATCGCCATGAACTATCACCTCCTCAGGAGCCAGCGAATAGTCTCAAATGAGCCAGAACGAGTATAAATGGCACAAGATCTGACGGATCAACCCACTTAAAGCCACCAGTTGGCAGATTCTGCATCATGCTAAAGTTTAGAGATTGTTGTAGTTAATGTAGAGCATCCAGGTCGCCCGTTTATTATCGTCATAAACACATCCATAGGAAGGTAACATTGATTTGTAAGTCTTAACAAGACGCTGGCTTACAATCGAAATGGGTCACAGATTCCCTTGTCAAAAAGAAGGTGTCTGACGATATCCGTGAAGAGCTCAAGCTGCAAAACTGTAGGTTTTAGGAGGGTGTCTTAGTTCATTCCAGAAGAGCTATGCTATAGTAATAGGCTGCGTCAAGGTCATTTTTCAGCGATGTGTCCAAAAACGCCCCGAGCACATGAGCCAGCAGAAGCACATCGGTTTGAAGGTAGAAATCGTTGCAGTTCAAAAGAGGTTTGTCGACTAATGTTTTCCAAACACACCGCGATTGCTCCTACTCACTATCTGAAATGTCATCACAGCTTAGCTGGCTGTGGAATGCCTGTACTGGAAGGTGCTGGGCTGTGAAACGCATCCTTAAGCATGATGGCAGCCAGATTCTCAAGGCTGCTATTCATAAAATGGAAGCTGTCAATAAACTGCAGCTGTCCAAATGAGAACAACATGTACGTCACTACATTGTTTGGAACGTGTACGTCTCTACATTTTGAAATGCTGCTGATGTTCTCCGTCGATGCTGTTTCTAATGGTTTCCGTAATCAGGTGGCCATGATTGCCAGACCGCTTAGGAATCAATTCAGGCACCTTTTCTCTGCGTAGATGCGCAGCCTGATACTGCATGAATGGCAGCTGGCTCCGAGGTAGTTTCCGGTATTGCGTCAGTGGTCTTGACGCATTCGTGGCCATGTTCCCTGCATCAGACGTGGCATTCATTCGTGTTCTTAAAAGCCTCTTCGTCCGCTTCACCTAACACATCCTCCGCGGTACATCGAAGTAACTTTCAGACCTCTTCGAGCTCACGCTCTTGGCTCTGGATAAAAGTGGCGACAGCCTCATTACCTGGGTATAGGCTCTTTGGATGCTCCGTTAAAGTGGACGATTAAAAAGCAAAATTTTCATGGGACTTGGTCAGCAATACTTTTGAAAGTAGATTTTGTGTAAATTTTTGGCTGAGCCTTCCACCTGAACGTTGAGCGCTTCAAAGTCGGCATAAATGATGTATGGAACACACATCTGACAATGGTGCTTCTGAAGGCTAGGATGGCGCTGGCTTCCTTCGCTGTGGCTTTTCGCGGCAGTCTTTAGTGTGGAATTCCAATAGCTCTGCTCGGTAAAAGATGTGAAGTCACCGGCGACAAACAAGCTTTCTGTGGTAACTTTTGCTGTGCACCATTCGCTTTAGGTCTTCCGTCCAAACATAGTGAGTCTTTTCTGTCCTCCAAGTGGCCACTTCACCTTTGGCGCCTGCCGTGCTGGCAAGAAGTAAGAGATCAATACTGTGTGGCCTGAGGCAGTGTGTAGAGGCCACATCTCCACCCAAAGACATTTTTTGCGATAGTTTCGTTGCGGCTCTCAAACTTTGTAATATCGCTAACCTTGATAGGAAAGCCAATGCCTGTAAAGTCAAACTCACTCACTTGCTAACAGTACTTCCTGGCCTGGTCAACATTGTTACCTACTGTATACAGCTGACATAATAATCCATTCAAAACAGTGATCATCGATGTTTTTCACATTGATAACAGACTGCCGTAGTATAAAGATTTGGCGATGGAATGTAGCTTCGGTCTCAAAACGATCGATCCTGCGACACACCAATGTCAAGTACTTTACGGCAGGCCCGCTAGAAAGGACACCTTTGGCTCCTGGTGACATAACATTCAGAAATGCTAAGACGTCTTCTTTGGGTTCATACTTTTAAAGCACGGTGGCGCGATGGGTCTTTCACAACCACGTTGACCCGATCGCTCTCTCCATATGGGTTTCTCTCCTCAGCTCCAACTCTGAAATTGTCATCTGGATCTACAAAATCTTCCTCACTCTCTGACTTGCTGCTCTCTTCTAAAGACGGCTGCTCTCTCTCCGGAGGAGTGGGTACGGGAGCTCATGGCAGTGTGGCACCAGGGCAATGGATGAAGGAAGGTCCGGATACGTGATAGCAGGTGCATTCTTGCCAGTTCGACGTTTGAAAGGGTCCACCATGCAGAAGTAGCAGTTGCTTGAGTGGTCAGTGGGTTCCCGCCAAATTCTTGGGATGGCTCTCTTTTCCCCTCTGTACCATCCTACAAAAATACATTTCACCCATGACTAATGTGTAAGACATTCTCGCAACATTGTTCATATATATATTTTCAATAACATTAAAAACTGTAAAACATTTTAAAATTAAAAAGTTTTACAATTTTAAAAATCTTAAAAACTTTTATAACATAAAATTGCAAGCAACAATTGTCCATCTTACCTTTCTGAGTATTTTGCAGTGCTCGCAGGTGAAATGAGGTGCCTAGGGTTTGTCTTGATCCCCGACAGGCATGCCGAAATATGCCTTGTTGGCCTCACACATCTTAGCAGATGCTTCCACGGAGTACTTTCTCGCTCTTGTCTTGATAAACTGGCCGCAGACAAAGCAAATTGAGTCTGCCGGATGCTTGCAGCCTCTTGATGCCATCTCAGAAAAATGCAGATATGTATCCACTTAGGCAGCTGGAACTAAACTGAACTAGTGGGCTTAAGGACCCTGTAGTTATACTATTATTTGTATTACTGGAAAGTTCTAGAAAGCTCTAGAAGTTACTCCAAGTTTACTCAGCACAGAATCTATCTTGAATGTTCTGGAAAATAGGTAAATTTCAAAATATCACTGTCCTGGTCACAAAAGCAAAGTTTGTGGGAAATAATAGCCATTTTCTTCAACTTTTGAGGCATAATCAATTACGAAATAACGCTTACTACCCAGGAACAAAAACAAATTTGTTATACGGTGTAATGGCTCCGCTTCTTTGTATCTACTCGCAACGTCGACGACCGTCAACGCATATTTGTATATGTGTCTCTGTCGTTTACGTGCTGAGCCAGTTGCACCAGTGTCATGGGAAAAAACAAAATATCTGACAGATGAACTTCGTTGGGGGTGCTAACATCAAATCGTCCATACTGAATTGTTTTAGGTGGCGGTAAATAAATTTGCGATATTGCCTGTCGGGACACAAATCTGCTGAAACCTTATGCTTGACATCTGCTGCATCAGCGAGTTTACTAATCGCAATTGTGCCTTTCCAGTATCCTCTTGGACTATAATAAATCGACTCCATTATTATAATTATTGGACAATTAATTGTCAGCCCCCCCCCCCCGCGAGTTTACCACTCGTCGTCGATCTTATCAGCCAATTGGCAAGCGATTCGTTTAGAGATTTAGTTTTTTCAGACTTCAACATGTAAATCAACCTGACGTTTGCGATATGTCATTGTTGTAGATCTTGATTTTAATACGCAACATCATGAACATGACACGCTTGATCAATAGCATTTACTGGATATTCTCCTGGTTTTTGGTTGATTTCTTTCATCGAGTCTTATATCAAGTAAAGTTCTAGGGTCACAATAATTATATCCCGGAAGATGTTTTTCCCCAGGATACTTAGCCCATTGAGTTTCTGGTAATCTATTGTGTACCTTGGCGGTATCACCACCGCTTGACGTCTCGCGAGACGCCACAAATTTGTATTTTTTGTGTACCACATTTCACGCACATAGCTGTAAGTGCACGTCGACGATTCCTTGTCGTTATTGTTTATAATCGACTGGTATCAGTGATTTTTTTTGCATCGAACACAATATAAACTCATATGCTTATCATATTTGTACAACATAAATGTGATTGAGTTTTCAGCAACGCGAGAGTTGGAGACAGTTAAGCATCATTCGACATTGCCAAACTCTATTCGTCCCATTATCATTGGTGCATCTGGATCTGGTAAAACTCAGTTGTTGCTTAACCTGATAATGAGAAGGCTCAGATGGGACAAACTTTATTTAGTGGCACCATCCGCAGATGACCAACGATGCTATCATTTTCTTAAGGAATTCAATGAAAATGCAAAATATTTGGAAAACAACGACGACGTTGACGGTGACGTCAATGAATTTATCACTGACATCGATGATGCACAATCAGTCGATGATCTTGACGATAGTATTAATAATCTAGTGGTATACGATGATGTTATGCTCGACAAACAACAAATCCAGCCATAATATTTTCACGAGGTAGACATAAAAACACGGACATCATTTATGTCACGAAACGATACATTCAGATCCCTAAAGTGATCAGAGATAACTGCAATTTTTTGGTTGTATTGAATGGCGTTGGTACACATACGCTGATAAATATTCATCAAACTTGGTGTTCCGGTGACATGGATATGATTAGGTTTAAACACTTCTTTGCTAATGCTCAGATAATCCAATATGGATTTGTTACAATAAATTTACACTATCCAAGAACACGATATCGTATTGGTCTTGATAAAATCTTTGGTTGAGCAACCTGTCAGCGTTACCTCAGTGAGAAGATTTTCGGTCAAAAACCTCGATTCGACCCCCACCCCACCCCACCCCGATTTATTGTGTGAAGTTTTTCCCAAGCACTTTCATGAAGCGTTATTATAGTGAAGTAGCTGAGCCCTTGCTTCAGACTCTCTGGCTTCATGTGACCAATTTTGTTATAAGCCTTATTTTGCCCTAATAATATGTCTTTTCAGCCTCCTGCTCAACCCCTTGGTATAAGCCTTATTATTAATAATTGGTCTGCCTAGCCTCCATGATGCTCAAAGAATTCCAACGAAACCACCCAGGAACCAGTCAATGATGGAAATACGAAAACAACATTTTAATGAAAAAGGTTGCCAGTGGATCTTTGAAAACCCCATTCATGCAGGTTTTTCTGTACCCCTCAACTGGAAACATTTAGTGATCAAAGAACCATCACAGAATATAAAAAGATATTTACCAAATGGGTTTACAGGGAACTTACTGGAGTTTAGAAAGCTACTGGTGAGCTGTTTGAGTATTATATTGACACACTTTCTTTGGCTAAAGCTGGAAAAATTACTGAAGCAAGAAGCAAGAGATGCATTATTTTAGGAGACTCCTACACGGGAAAGAATATTAATCAACCTCTGAACCTGAAACTGAAGCGGCAGATGAATATTCGGATCAAGGAGCCACATAACCATTGATAGAAGAACAACAAACATCCTAACCTCAAGAAACACGTGCAACTATACGCCACCCAAAGCGTGCATCACTTATGCTTCCATCAGTAAAATTACACGGAAAAAACTTGCAAAAACACCAGAAGGTCAAAAACAATTAACAGAGCAATAAATTGCACCTGAATTTCGCACAGTGGAAGAACTATTAGAATGAATCGACGAACAAAAATATATATATATGTGTGTGTGTGTGTGTGTGTGTGTGTGTGTGTGTGTGTGTGTTTTGGATTTTTAACGTAGCTTTAACAATTTTTCAGTCATATTGCCTCCTAGAGCTATATAATGTTTGGGTATTCGCCAACAGTCGACCCAGGTGAATTGATATCAAATACTCCCACGACACGTGTGTACCTTCCATGTCATAATAATCGGCAGACATCTATTCCTTTTATGCTTGCTGATCAAGACGGGCACGTTGTGGATCTTATAGGTGAAACATTAGCGATACAACCATACGGTACAGAGATCGATCTGATATTTAATATAATGACGGTAGTACGTGTACATGTGAAACTCGTGCGTGTAGTTAATGCGATATAACACGGTTACTCAACATATTATATAACTGGCCTCGGTGAGGTTGCACGTGGATTGTTTACAGGTGCACCAAAGGTGATCGCGGGATTATTTTCACGCGCTTCACCAATCTTTAAACATGATCCAATGCGAGTCGTTGATGGCATCAAAAACGTTGTTGTGGATCGGATGAAAAAAATCTGGGATTACAAGCGGCTCAATCGACTACGGCAATTAATGGCTGGGACACCACTAAAACTGGCTACGCTACCAACAACAGAAACAAAATGCCAGCTGCGGTTGGTAAAGTTGTTTATGAAGCCGCCATCCAAGAATGTCTTATTCAGTGATTGAAAATAAAACAGTGGGAAGTGTATTACGGTTGAGAACCTGAGTGAAGTGACAATGGTGGTTTTGCCGGTCACTGCTCTGCATCACTGTATGACTCTAGCCACTTCACTAATCCACGGGTTGCACAACATGTGCGGTTTTTATGCTAAAGCAGGCAAAAGTCTTGGGGGATAGAGGCAGTGACCTATGAAAGTAAAAACAAATCCAAAACCGCTCTTAAAAGTGAGAAAGTCAGTGGTGACAATATGCAGCCCTGCCTAACATGTATTGGACGCTGAAAAAAAAATCATTTAATCCACTCGAGGTTCTTACACAATCTTTGGCATCTGCATATATTGCTTGCAATATTCTCAGGATCTTTTTACTGAAGTTACACGCTTCAGCTTATACGATACAGCTTTCCTGTAAATTCTATCAAAGGCCTTCTCAGAGTCTATAAAGCACAATAAAATGCGCCATTTTTCTTCCTCAAATATTTCCATACAAGTGTATTCAGAACATATATGTTATCTACAGTACCTTAACCTCGTCTAAATCCAGTTTGATCTTCGCCTAATATATGGTTTTCTTCTACCCACTGTGTGAGCCTTCTATTCAGAATATTTAGTAAAAGCTCTACTAATAACTGATATTCCTCTGTAAGTATTCGGGTCATTTTGGTTAACTTCTTAAAGAAGTACAGCAACTGTAGCTATACACCAGTCTTTTGGAACGTATGAGCCATTAACCAGTGCATTAAACAAATATGACTAATGGTACAGTGTAAATTGCAGAGTCCTTACAAATTTCACAATTTATACCATCACATCCTGGAGCTTTCCCTGATTTCATATCATTTATTGCTTTCTTTATATCATTTTCAGGAATACGTGTATCAAGATCATCCACTGTTATATTATTCAACGAGTATAATGTATCAAATGAGACAGGGCTAGGAGGATTAAATACACTCTGAAAATGCTCAGACTATTTCAGCGTGGAAAGCTGTTGTTGGCCATGCCACGAGCTCATTCTATGTAAATTCCAAAATGCTGTGGAATATCTATTTTAAGAGCAGACACTAGCCTATTGTTAATATGTAGTTTTATACTGACCTCTCTTTTCTGCGGTTAATTTTCTGTAACTTTTTCTATGGCAGTGATAAGTTTCCAAGTTTCATACCAGTCACTGAAAATCATGTAATCTACAACACTTGAGAGTAGGGGTGAAACGATTCATCGATATATTGATGCATCGATACTTTTTCTTGAAACGATACACATATCGATACAAGAGACGGAGAATCGATACAAAATGATACTTACCGTATGCATGTTATTTTAGTCTTCAGCAATCATGAATGATTATTATTAGTTGCCTTGTTATTCTGTAAAATTAGAATGCATCAGAAACATCATTTGCAGCCAAAGGCACTCACGTTTATTAGTAAAACGAAAAAGACTATTTGAGAATACCCATTCGCTGTCTACAAGTTAACACAAGTGACATTGTTCGTAATCTGCCACCCCCCCAATTCCATGCTAATTATCTTAACCCAGAAGTATGTTCAGCATACATTCCAAACGTGTTCCACATGTATAATTAAGTACTTTACTCATCATTTAATAACCATTTTCATGCGAGTATCTACTTTGAATTGTATCTTGACTCCTTTGGTCGATTTGAAAGCTATGCTACCGGTTGTTGCACAGTGAAATATGTTACACTGAATTCTCATTTGTGGTTATTGCTTGTTCCGGTCCAGGTTAAATAATAACCACCAATTAGAAATCAATGTAGCTTATTCTACAGGAAGTATTGGCAGAGCAACAGTCTTCGCGGGAAGGTCATTAGATATATCAAGTACTTACGCGGAGATGCTGTCATGGTGTGCCATTGCGCGAATCATACAAAATTTTTACAAATTCGCGCGCTTGAAGAACAGTGAAATGCGAGAACTCCCACAAATTCGTTGAAAGTCCCATATATGAAAACGTGCTCGGTGAAGTATACAATTTTCCTTAACCATCTGTTTTTCGGATAGCATGTGTTCCACATCTGAGTTCTACAAGAACGACATGAATGGTTGTAAAACTAAATTTGATTAGCACAACGTGCCCAGGAATAAGCATTGTGGTGTAGTTTGAAACCATTCATAAAAAAGTTTTACAAATGCGTGTTTAAAATAGGGGCTACCTAGTTTTTAAAATTATGAAATACATGAGATTATTGGAGCTGGGTAAGTGTTAATGGAGATACCACTGAGTGATTTTAAGCCTGAAATGGTGTTAAATACGAGTCAGATGTACATGCTGGATGGACAAAAAAAATAGACGGCATGACCCTTTCAGTGGTATTTCGAAACTGAAATTAAATGTACAAATGGCATACAAATACTGAGCCTAATCAAAATACAGACAATTTAAAAGTATAATGCAATTTTCATGTTCTTTTAAATTTTAATTAATCAATTTCGCTCTGCAGATCATATGCTACAAAACCATATACATTTATCCATATCAGGGTTAAGATAAATAAAATAAGTATTTAAAAAAATGAAATTAAGAAGTAAAGATATTTATTTTTATACCTTTGTCTGCACAAGCATTGATGGACTAAATACCCTTATACAGCATTATAGAACCGATAAGAAATTTGGCATAGTAGTCAGTAAACTACTGATTTAACAAAGGAAGTTTATGTTAGTGAAAACTCCTATTTTGATGCAGATGTATGTGTGAGCTCTGGAAACTTGTAAAGAACAGTCACAAAGATCAGTTTCCCAACATATTCAAGCTGACAAAGCTAGCTTTGTATATGCTTCTTCAGAAAGAAGCACTGAACAATATTGATACAAAGAAAAGGAGCAGAGTATTCTCAGAAATAATTAACAGATTAATGCTTACACAAACTAGAGGTGACATTTGTCAAAAATGTTGATTTCAGTAGAGGTCTAAGAAAGTGGAGATGGAAAAAAATATATTTTGAAGTTTAGATAAATATTGACTTATGACCGTTTCTTCCTTCCCCTCCTTTTTTCTTTGATAAAGAGGGAGGTCTCCCATAAGATAAAATCCTGTCATCATCTCTCCTTAAATTGTACATGAGGATCAAATATGGAATTTCTCGTTTTAATGCAGAGATATTTAACCAGTGAATGAAGGTGCTGATGGAATAAATGAAATTAGCATCGAATGAGCTATGGGGCATATTTCAAACTGCTCAAGTTTATCACCTTGTGTAAGTTTTTTTTTAAAAATTGTAGAATAGGACTAGGTATAGTCAATAGTTTTCTTTCTTCACTAACAAATACAAGTACCTGTGGCTGCAGCAGTCATTTGCATCTGGAGGAAGTAAAATGTGATAGATTGTGTTGGTATTCAACCTTATTCCCATTCCCAAATTTGTTCTAGATGAGATTTTCTTTGTACGAGGAAACTGCGTTATTTCTTCTGTTCTGAAGATAACATCGTAATGTCTAACACGTGTAAATGAGACACGAAATTGGTAATAAGATGTTTTCAAATCATTCATGTTGTACAAAACAAAGAGAGTTAAATGGAGCCACCATTAAATGGCCTGAAACGTTGGATAAAACTCATTGCAACCAACGAGTAGTCTGTTTGAAAGTATTGTTGTTATCTTCTCATCAATGAGAATTGCACATATATGTGTGATAACTATATGTCCATCTGTAGTCTGCATACTGGAAATAGGACCAGAATGTCAACAGACATGAATGGGCACCACCTACGTTCCAAAGATGGAAAGACCATCACGTTCATATGTGTATGGATAATGTTTCGTATCGCAGACTGCGTATTGTGAATCGCATCGATACGTGGCAGAGGTGTATCGTTTCATCCCTACTTCAGATATAACTCTTACATAACTACCCATGGGGAACCGTTACCCTGTCACAAAATACATTTTCATTACTGTGTATCACGTTTGTTTAAGAAAAAAACATGATGAAATATGCAAAACATGACCTGAAAATAAATTAGCTTTATTTCAAGTGCAAACCAAATGACTTTTATTAAAAGCCTGACAGAAACTACAACTTTTACAGCATGCACCATTCACAACTAGCTTTGTTGTTTATTTCTAGCTCCATCTAAACCCCCAGTCTGGTATCCTGGCCCCCCATGATGCTCAACACACGAGGTCAGGCACACACCGTTGAATGACCGATACCGGTGAAGAAATTCACTATGGCGGAAGTAATACACGAATGTACTGGCAATAAAGAAATAGTATTAAACCAATTATTTCCATTTCTGTCACCATTATATTAGTCACAACTTTGTCAATTAAATAAGTCCGTTTGTTTGTTAAAAGTGTTACTATGCAGTACTGTTATTTTCAGCCATTATGTATGACTTGAGAGTGGTGACTGAAGCAACATTAACAGTTGCAAGATACATTTTCATTGCTGTTATTAAAAAGAAAGTTTCTCCCAGGCTTGTAGGTGAACGCGCAATTGTATGGTTGTACTTGTGCTTCGATTCAGAAATGCTTTATTGAAATGAAAGTTGGATCGAAAGTGTTTTATCGTTATTTTACATTAAGTTTCAACATTTTATCATAAACTGATTTTCACGTCACTGAGCATACTTGTATTTTAGAATTGTTACGAATATGTAATTAAATTACTTGTGTGTTAGTTTTAAATTTTTTTAATTTTATTTTTGATTCATTATATTTTATTGTAATGATAATTTTCACGGGATTTGACTATTTTCAGAAAATTCACTTCTCTGTTTTGACCTGAGTAAAACGTAAAAGGTATTACATTATTAGTATTTTTAGCTCACCTTGGTTGAGACGTTTGTAAACATTGAATAAAAACGATTGGCTATTACCAAGGTCATGTTCGGCACACGTGTTAGCAAAGTTGTAAACAGCCTTTCTTTTTTTATGTAAATCCAGCGTGAGAATCTGATTCTTAGATAGGGTATTTTCGCCTACGTGTAAAATGGCATTTTTTTTTTTTTTTTTTT
>JAECUM010051801.1:0-12500 GCA_016617855.1 Megalonaias nervosa | reverse complement strand
TTCGTTTACTCTATCAAATTTCTTAAGATGAGAAAACTTTAATACCAGTGGTCATACGACGCCATCATGGATTTCTTTGTAGACTGCCATTTCGGAAGGGAGATAATCCATGTTAATTGAAGAAATCACCACAACGGATGCAAATGATTTTCTAGCAGAGCAGTGTAAGAGAGTAAACGTTATGCGAGAAAGTTTCACGTGCAAAATGACCAAGATTTAATGCCAAAAATATAAAAACCACCTAAAAGAAAGAAAAAAAGAAGACAAAAAACCCCCCAAAAAACAAAAAAGCAAAGTCACACGCACTGGAAATATTTAATACAAGCAAAATAATAAATAAAACTTGAAGTAGATATTATTTTTAATCAGTTTTCACATAGTATCATCCATGATGAGTTATTTAAATCTGTGTCATTAATTAATTAAGAAAATATTCTTTCTGCGATTTTTATTTCAAGTTAACCAAAATAATGAAGTTATAACAAGAATAAAAGTGAAAAGCAAGTACTTCTATTATAGTAAATCGGTCTCATTTTTTTTTTTTTTGTTTTGTCATTTTGTTCATATAGTCCAGAAAATTGCCAAGTGATGCAAAATAAAGAACTTGGATTCACTTTTGCACTTATTTGTCAAAAAGTTGACAATTTCTGGCTTCCTGCCATTCCGATATTGACTTTTCTTGAAATGATATATGATTGCATTCTCAGATATGTAGAAACCAGGACGTCTCTAATAGTAGTAAGAGAAAACAAGGATTCTGGCTCAAGACCCCTATCTCAGGTCCCAGCCACCTCCAAACAAGTACAAATTCCCTCTCTCAGAGACCCGCCCACCCCGGTCAACAATTTTTTTTCTTCTCAAAATGATGATAAGGTTTCTGGCTCAAGTTTATTTTACAGTTTTTTTCATTAATTATTGTTACATAAAATTGGGTTTATATCATTAATTAGGGAGGATTTTGGCTCAAAACCCCTATCCCAGGTCCCAACCACCTCCAAACAAATACAAATTCCCACCCCAGGGACCCCCCCCCCCCGGGCCAACCGCGTAATGCGTTATATTTCATTGTGTGAAATAAAATTTCAATAATCATCTCAAACTTCCAGCCCGAACCTGATTAGGTAAATTCTTCTATTTTTTCCAAATTTCCTGGTGTATTTCATCAGCCAACAGAAAAATATAAAATTCGATTTTATATTTGTCAAGATATTTAACCTAATTATGATCTCTGACGATCGCAGACAATATCTAATATCGTTATATAAACCAATAAAATGTAAATCTGTCAAACGTAAGTACGAGAAAATCTATAAAAACATTATTTCATAATTTGTTTAGTTGGTACCCACCTATTAAATTTATCTCTATAACCGCGCCACTTGACAAGGCTTTAATTACCACGCTTTTTAATTACTCGTTCGATAACGAAAACATCTTGTTCAGTTTTTTGTAGTTCTTGTTCGTAAAAACTACCAATTACAGGTATTGTTAAAAGTACTTTATCAACTACAAATATTTCTTCAGTCCAGTTTGGGGTAAATCCTTTCTCAAGTACTTTTTTTGTTGATGAAATTCGAACTCGATCGCCGACTTTTAATTTATGTCGCCGGTACATATTTTCATTTGCCAATATTGGATTTTTAATTGAGTCATTTGGTGACATTTTTATAGTTCGATGTTTTGTGTTATTATATCTATCAACAATTTGTGAAAGATCATCAATATACCTGTTTGTGTTTTTAGCTGTCAAATGTTTATGTATCGGCTCGTTTAGTGTACGATTAAATCTTTTGACGACAACGCTTTTTCCCTCATTTCCTGTAACATATTTTTAATGTTATTTTGTTGAAAAAATTGCTCAAATTTTTTATTAAAAAAAAACTCTTCTCCGTGATCAGTCCAAATTTTATTTGGTTTTCTTTCTCTATTTGTTATTACTTGTTTTAACCCATCAGTCACTGATGTTCCTGATTTATCTGAAACGGGTACACTAAACGCGTATTTGCTAAAAACGTCAATAACGTCAAACAAGTATTTTTTATTATCATTAAACTTAGCAAGATTTGAGATATCTACTAAATATATTGCCCAGATATCGTCAACGGCATTTGCGACAACCTTGCGTCTAGGAAACTTTTTTTTCAGGTTTATGTAGCTCCGATGCAAGATCATCATACAATTCTTTTCCAAGCCCTAACTTATATTTTCTTCCTATCATTCCTTGAACTAACCTTCTATCAAATCTTTCTCTCATATTTACGGGTTTCATATCGAGTAGTTCATCCAACATTACCCTATCACAGTCTGATTTTGAGTTCTCTACACGAACGTTATCTGTACGCTCTGTATCACGATAGCATATATCATGACGCATTGCTATTGCATCAGCTTGATTATAAAGCTCTTGTCCTGGTAATGGATTATCGTTTTCGGCCAACTGTTGTCTAGTGGATTGTACGGCCCGGTATATTTGTGGCCAGGCAATGTCCACCCTCCTTTTGGTTTCGGTAATTTTCCAATAAATTTGTGGATGTCAATGCCGCTGCCAATTACCTCACGGCGATTGCATGATTGACAGTATGTAACAATTTTATCTTGTTCGATGCAAAGAGCTTTATCACAATCCAAATTACATTTCATTTTATTTTAGTTTTTTAATCGTCGACAAAAATTCTTTTTTTTTTTTGGTGGATTTTGGTACATTTTTTGTTTTCTGACCAATTTTACCTGATTTTTTAAGGGATGATGGTTAAAAAATCAAAGAAAATCAGTCCAATTTCTTATTTTTTGAGGGTCTAATCTCGAGTGGATTAACGGGAATTTAAAATTGGAAAAACAAAAAATCGATTTTTGACTGGTCCTCGTCCAATTTTCCAAAGATTTTCCACAATTTTTCAGAGATTTCAGGCAAAAAACCTTGGTAAAAACCAGTCAAAACCAGCAAAAAATCGATTTTTTGATTTTCCAATGTTAAATTTCCGTTAACCACCTCGAGGATTGACCCTCAAAAAATAAGAATTCGGACTGATTCTCTTGTGCAAAATCGTTGTGGTTTCTCTGCGGCCTCCTCGAAAAATATTTTATAAATCTGAAAATATTTTATAAATCTGAAAATAATGTATAAATGTTGACAAAAACGTTGTTTTTGTGGTTTTTCTCACTGATTTTTGGTAAAAAAAATCCTGTTTTTTGTTTTAGGGAAGATGATAAAAAAATTAAAGAAAATCAGTCCGATTTCTTATTTTTGAGGGTCAAACCTCGAGCGATTTTATACTTGATTTTTGGGATTTTTTTTATAAAAACGAAAAACTTTAGTCCAAATTTATTAGTTTTAGCTGATTTTTTGTCTGTTTTTGTCGATTTTTGATGATTTTTTTAATAAGAGATTGTGAAATTTGACCCTCAAAAATAAGAAATCGGACCAAAAATAAAAACCAATGAGTATTTACCTTCGTCAGAGACAGTCAATTAATCATCTACTAAAATAACTCCAGCTCCAGTTGTCGATTTCAGAAACATACTTTTTTTTCTACCACAAACAGCACAAACACCTTTTAGCATTATTCTATTATTTTTTGTTGTTTCCGTTGTCTCATCTTTATTCTCTGTTTTAGTTTTACATTTGAGACAGTATGCTGATATTTTTATATTTGAAAGTTTAGATAAAATTAACTACAATCTCATCGTTTGCGTGAGAAGGTTGCTTGTCAAATTGCAAAATAAACTTAAAAAAATCAAGATCGCCGGAGTTTTCACTCCGGGACATCTCTCGGATTAACATAATACAATAATAACCACAGGCGGATGTTCCAATCGGCTGTAGTTGATTAGACGAGTAATTTATTTTTTTAAATTCTTTAAAAAACATATATTTTTTTTATAGGATCACTCGGAAGAAGTCCGAATGAATCAAAATAATTATTATCGTAGACAGCAACCCAGTGAGTGCCAGATCCATCATTGAAGTTTTGTATATTTACAATACACGAACCGCCTGCTGGTACATAATCTAATTCGTCTTTAGAGTACACTCCGCGAAATCCGACAATGTCATTCAATTTTTCAATTATATCAAAATTAGTCAACGGCGTCTGGTGCCTGGTAAAGTCATTCCATGTCCTATCCCTCACAGGTTTGGTATTAGACTGCCTGCTAAAAGTGGAGCGAAAGGAATAATTCCTCCTCGTTTTGTTTTTCTTGGCGCTCGCTGACGTTTTGTTGTTGTTTTCTTTTTTTAGATTTTATCGCTTGTGCTTGTTTTAGCTGGCATTATATTATTTATTGTTACATAAAACTAAGTTACTGACAATAGATTTGTTTGATTCCATCTCCAGATACCGCTTTTTTAGTTGCTCCAGATACTGCCCCTGACGCTGCTTCAATTCCAAGTGTTCCTAGTACAGGTAAAATTTTTGGTTTTGCGCTAGCTATTACAGAAAATGCTGGTCCAAGAAAACCACCGTGTTTTGACATCGCTGTTATTTGTGCAACAGACAGTTTGAGAACAAACGGTTTTCCCCGATCGAGTTTATTGATTTGCTGTTGCGTCAACATTACTTTCACTGCGGTGACTTCGTCAGTCTCATTAGAGAAGCAGAATTACGTTTGGCAACCGCTGCTGATAATTTATTAATTTGGCCGGGCGTTAGGTATATTTCTCTGGTTGCGTATTCCGTTTTCATTTATACTTGTTTGTCACACAATACTTGTAGATGAATCACACTTGTACAATCATTCTTCTCTAGGTTGCATCAATTGTCAAAAATCTATCACTGACAACTAGCGTATATATGTTATACTGTTCGGCTGGCAGTACGCCAAGCGTCCAAGTGACCTCAATATCAATAGTCCATCCAATAACTCGTTCGGAATGCTTTAATATGTCAAAATAAAAGATAGGATACAGTGATAGAAATTCCTCTACTGATATCTGAGACCCACTGTCCGCATCCTGATATTTTTGCATAGCCTCCACAAGGTACATATACGGCCAAGAGATGTTTCTGGTGGCGTCCACAGCAAAATTGCATTCGATTGCACGTTCGGGATATTGTATAGAATTTACTCTAACAAATATTTGTCTGACGTCTGGGTTATAAAATACGGAGTTGTTCATTCTTGATTATTTTGACGTGCCTGTCGTTGAAATACAACAAATAAATGTCGAGGTAATTCTTCGCTAGACGTAGTTGTAAGACGCCAGGTGTAATCAGTTGAGTTAGGAATTGCTGTTTGGTTAATTCTGCTTTGCTGAAAATATTTTTTTTTCGTGTACGCCGTCAATAATGATTCGAGTTCCATCGTTTTAGCTACAGATGGTACAACTCGTGACATCCACAGCGCTAATCTTGTAATAGCAAATTGTCCTTCAGCTACTCCATCAGCGTGCATTATACAATCGTTTTGATCAGCTCGATCTAAAATAAGTGCATGTTTTATTCCGTGATAAACTTTGTTATATTCGCGGCAAAATCCAAATATTGTACTTAACGGAAGCATCATTGTTATTTGGCGAGATTCTTCGGCAAATGTTTTCATCTGGCAAATCCCTCGTTATATTCCTGTCGTCGTAATCTTATGGCAGCTAATCTTATTGCGTCTCCAATATCAGCAACTGCATTACCAGCGGGATTGGCGATTAGATTATTATTATCTGCAGCAGGAGCACCAGCACCAGTGCGAAATTCGCTTTAAACAGCTGTCCCAGATGAGGTATCTTTAAACCACATCATATTTGTGTCCACTGATCTCAAATAATCATCGCTGAACGAGACGATGTTAAGTATTGTACTCGCTGTAGGCAAGTGCATTGAAATATCTTTCAGAGTTTGATTGGCCAGTTGGTACCGAGCACTTTTAAATAAACTCTAACCGTTATTGACAAGTGCAATTTCTGCACCAGCTGAAATATCACCGCCTATCGCAGTTAGTAATTGGCCACGCACTTCTAACACCGCCTTGTGTGGCAATAGAAACACGTCCTCATCTCTTGTGTTAAAAGTTCTGACTCCAGCTTTATTTGGTTCGTTTGAGTTTTCGTCGAGATACTCGACCTACTCGAATTCTGTCACTGTGTCGTCGGTATCATGTTCTTCGGCAAGATCGAGATAATTTTTAACTGACATTATTTATTTTATAATCCACACAAAATTGTGTGGCACACAAAATTGAAGCAACTAAAAAGCAGCAGGCATTATTATTTGTCTTGTTTTCT
Source organism: Megalonaias nervosa (assembly GCA_016617855.1). Lineage (NCBI taxonomy): Eukaryota > Metazoa > Mollusca > Bivalvia > Unionida > Unionidae > Megalonaias > Megalonaias nervosa. Next base: position 6,286 of record JAECUM010051801.1, on the reverse strand, counting down.
TTACAAGTTTGCGTATTAACTCTTCGCCGCGTGGTGATCATATTTTTTTGTGGTAGCTATCATAGTTCGTTCTGTTTCTTTTGTTGGTGCAATATCTGATATTGCTCGTTTTATTTCCAATGCTGGAGGCATTGTTGAAGTGGGCTGCCTTTAATTTGTTTAGAGATCTTTTGTCCTACTGCAGTGCCAGCAGTGCTAGCAATAGCTCAACCTGCGTCAAGTGCAATTGGTGCTACTTTACGCGCAATTCCTGGGATGTTTTCAGCTATTTTTGTAAATATCTTTCCAAAGAATCCACCTACAATTTTTCTTCTATAAACTTTTTTTTTGGTCTCATCTTGTTATTAAATTAGGTTTACAAAATTTGTGCGCGATAGCTACGCGCGACAATTACGTTGTTAAGTGTAAGTGTAAGTAATACGTTACAATTTCATTGTTAAGATCTATTTGTCGTCCTGATTTATATGTTAGTTGCATTGTTATACTAGTTACTTGATTTTCAGGAGTAATCGGATAGTATATTATTTGTCGAGGAGTAATTTGCATCTGGTGAAAAACTATAGATTGTTTAACCTTGACTACCCTTGGCTGAGTAAGACTCTGATGCGATAGAGCAATTGATCAATATTGTGTTTTCTTGTGTTATGTTATCTGGCAGATCTCCGTCATATGATACACTTTTTGTTCTGCAACACTGCCGTATTTTTGGTTTTTAAAGCCTAATAATGATGCGATACTAGTCACTGGTGAGAAATCGATTATCAAATTATTTTTTAATGTTATCCTGGCTCGTAGCGTATTATAGTTTGGAGTCATTTCAAAATTGTCTGCGGCAGTGTATTTTGTTATCAGTTCTCTTATCGTTTTGTTCAGATCAGTTACATTATACGCTTCATGGGGTATTTTAACTGATACCCAAGCACCAGAATTAAATGTAAAGTCGTCGTTGACATTTGATTTTATATTTGCCATAGAATGCCATACTGTAGTAGAAATTAATCCGATTTCGTACTGTTTACCAGGATCTAGTATTATTGGTGGATTATGGTAGAAAAGTTTGTGCTGTCACTAATTGTTTGTGACGAATCGAGTAATAATGTTGTTGACATTATATTTATTTTGTTAGATAAGATCGCTTTGTAAAATTTCGTATCCGCTCGATCTAAGATTATCTAATATATCTACAATTTCGTTGTCGATCTCTGCGTTTCATTACCAGCTTCTTTTGATGTTATTAATAATATTAGTCTGTCAACCAGTTTGGCGTTTGATGTAAAAATTCGAACGCCAGATCCAGTGGTTTCCTCTGGTAATTTTTTAGGTCGTTCGTTTTCGTACTTATCAAATAATAATCCAACCTTTACTATATTCTTCTTTTCTAGTTCTGTATTTCATTGCTGTTGTTTTTAAAACATCAGCAATAACTCCATCTCTGATTGTGTCTAACTTTGGCAGTATTTATTCCCCTGTTTTAACTTCTTCAAGCCTTTCTTCAGCTGTTAAAAAGTCATTCATTTTATCGTTTAAAATTCTTTGTAGTTTATTGTAATCATCATCACTTCATTTTCGAATGTTAGTATGATCGATAAGTTTGTCTTCTGCCAGATATTTTAGAGTAAATTTGGTAAGTTCGGAATCTTCTATTTTCAACCTAGCTTGTCTTCTGTAAAATTTTATATGTTTTTCAATAGGCATTTCATCCATGATAGTTTCAGCAATTCTTCTTTGTTGCTCAGATAATTTTTCAGTTTGTCTTGACAAATTTTGTACTAACATTTTTAACTCGTCTGGATTAACCGTTGTTTTTATTATCGCACGCTGAAGTACAAGAGGGTTATTCATTAATCTGTCAAATTCATCCTGTCGTGCATCAGGATCAGCAATGTTTTTCACAAGTCCATCTACAAGTTTTTTAGTTTCCTCTTTTGATCTTTCTCTGAGTAAACCTAACAAACCTTTTTCTTTAAGTTTTTCTAGTTCTTCTGGAGATAACGCAGATATTTCTGGTTGTTTGCCAGGTACTGCTTCAATAACAGGTTTAAGGAAACTTGTGGCTGTTTCTTCTGCTTGAACTTGTCCTCGACGAGCTTCTTCCACTTTTTTCTTAAAAGCAGCTCGAGTTGTAATAAATTTGTTAGTAATTCAATTTTTTGTTGATGTTTGTCCATTGTTTATTTTTTATACGCTCTACAAAATTCGTCTATAGAAATGTGTGAATATAACAACGAAACATCTTAGCTGGATTACGCGCTAGTTTATCAAATAAAAAGAAATTGTATCTGTCATTGGTTGCTTGATGATATAGTTCAATAAATTTATCTTTTTTCACATCACCACATTGCTCATTTGCAATATTTCTAACATCAACATTATCTAGCCCTGGAAACAGTATAAAACATCTCTTATTTCGCCTAATAAATCTGTCAACGTTATAAAAGCCTTGCGCTAGATAAATCGAATTACATTTGTTTTACGCGATAATGAAAAATACGACTTAATTTTATTCATCTCCTCGTTGTTTAAAGGAATATCGTCAAATACAATTATTTTATGCTCAGACTAAACATGTTCATCAATTGGAATTAATTCCTCTGGTTGTTTGATCTTAAATACGTCTTCGCCAGCGCCAAGTTCATCACGAAGTTTATCATTGTACTCGCTCAATAATTTGTACACAATCGGTGAGCTATGCGCAACTAAAATCCGTTGACGATAACAAGCTTAATAAGACCGGCGATATAATGACAGAAATTCTTGTAATGAGCAATAACTAAAAAATAACTGGATTACCGATAAATTTATTAAAAGCCGATGATACCGATGTTATTAGTTACGCTCAGTTAAGAGGAGCGCTCGCCTCGTATTTAAAACAATCTGCTGGACCAATGTCAGGTAACATAAATATGAGAAATAACAAAATAACAACGACATATGATCCAGCTAACCCTAATGATCTAACAAATAAGGCGTACGTTGATAGTAGATCTGGTGGTGGTATAAAACGAACTAAAAACAATGTTGAATATATTCCAACACTTTTTACGGCAACTGATAACCGAGTTGGGTTTGAGGTAAGCTCATCATCATACTATCCTGAAAATTACCCTCACTACACTTTCTCTGATAGACAAGAATGGACGACTAACGGAGAAAATAGAGAGTTTTGGATCAAAATCAAATGTCCTGTTGCAGTCGTTATTTGGCAATTTCATTTACGCGGTCGATTAAACTCTAGTGTTGGGAGAATTTATGATTGGCGATTGGAATGATCAAACGATGATGTCAACTGGGTAATATTGTACAATGCAGAAACACGTATATTTCAACAACACAATACTTTACAAATCCAACTGAAAACACCCTTAACAAGGACTTGTATTTTCGAATTTATGTTGTCGAAGCTGAAAATCCGTTTCCAGGATTGACAGCATTTCAAATATATACACTCGATGATCAAATTTAATCTAACATTGTAAAATAAATGTCTGAACCAGCAATCATAACCGTTACAAGAGAATTTTACGATAAAATTTTTCAACCCAATATATATCTTGTTCCATCAAACATTAGCATTAAATCACAAGCTATTGATAAAATCAATAATATGAAAAATATTGGACTTAATTGGATGAACAATCCAGAAAGTCAATTATCAGAAAGTGAAAATACTTTTGATCGCGTTATGCATATGCGAGGACCACAACTAATAGAAGCAATAGAAAACTTTGAAATAATAAACAAATACTGTCATCCTGATGATTGTCTAGAAGAAAAAAAATTCGAAACTCTTCTAAAAAAAATACTGCTCGAGCTCAGCAATGAAAATATTGATACAATAATTCAATCAGATCTAATAAAAGCACGAGCTTATAGTGAAAGCGCGCAGGAAGAAAAACGAATAAACGATAATCATGATCGTCTCAACAAATTAGCGGAATCTAAAATATTAAAATTAAAAAGACACAAAAACTTACGCGATAATTTTTCAAAACGGGAAATTTTTAAGCATCTCGGTATGTATTACCATGACAAGGAAACCCTAGATAAAATTACTAGTACAGCGGATACAACGTTAATTATTAAAGTGTACTCGAACGCAATTCTACCAATGGGACGTAGAGGATTTAAATTTGATCCAATTATTGTTAATAGCTCTCTAGAGATAACCAAAAATCTCAATAAGGAAATCGATAATTTCAGTGATGTTGAGCGAGAAAAGTTTTTTGAAGAAGTCAAATCAGCAAAGTTGGAAACAAAGATTGATTCTTACTACAACATCAGTGATGAAGATGATTTTCCATTTCCAACGCTCCAACGCTCTAGACAATTGTCATTACGAAATTATTACAATGAAGTTGAGAAAATACTCACCAAACCATATGAAAATTTAATGTTAAAAGTAGTTTCTGTTATTGGTTAACTCAGAATTGACAGAGACATACTACGAAGAGTAATGATAACAAATTTCATAGTTGCATACGTAAATATCAGACAACATCTTGTCCTCAAAAATTTTACGTTGGATCAAATAAGCTTGGTATTAGGGTTTATTGATGAAACAGAAAGAGAATACGGTGATTTGGTAAATAAAATAGATTTATATGAACGTACGGTAATAGACATATTTGATTCTTACAGTTGGTTAAAGAAAAATTAAGTATTGACAGATAAAAGATATAATGATACTTCGTCAGATGTTTATGACAAGTACAGAGATTTTATAGGTGATCCTAACAATAATAAGTTTCGTGAGTTTCTTGATTTGATTGTTGGTGCTAAAACATTTTATATTGTATAAACATTGTAAGCAAATATTGTATAATGAAGAAACAGATCATCGATTTCAATCATATTTCAGATGAAATTCCAAAACAGGATGCTGACGCACTAATACAATATTACAAATTTTATCATAAAATGCTTTGGTGTGTAAAACAATGTTACAAGTATTATAGTAGAATACTTCGAGTAATATCATATTTACCACTGCTAATGACTGGCTCTGGTATAATTTCAAGTGGAGCATCATTAAATCCGGTTTTGTTAATAATATCTGGTGTTGGTGTTTCTCTTGCAACGGCGTATAAAAAAATTGAGCCTCGACTTGAGAGCAAAAAATGCCTGCAAAACAGCGAGTATCACTTATAAAAAATTGCTTGATCAGATACGATCTTATTTACGAGGTATAAAGTATGATATGAACGATTTAATACGAGAGTTCCGTATTACTGACAGTATATTAACAGATATTTTACCAATGAGAGTTAGCAAGCATGAAAAAATTATCAAAAAAGTATGGTGATGATAGGGTATGAAATTTTGTCTAAACTTTAGAAATAAAATAATCTCAAACAATGCCTTTAATCCTTCCTAATCATTGATAGAAGTCAATTTTATGTCACAATAATACAATAATCGACGAAATAAACTTGAGCCAGAAACCTTATCATCATTTTGAGAAAAAATATTGTTGGCCGGGTGGGTGGGTCCCTGGGGTGGGAATTTGTATTTGTTTGGAGGTGGCTGGGACCAGGGATAGGGGTCTTGAGCCAGAATCATCCCTAATTAATGATATAAAACCAATTTTATGTAACAATAATACAATAATAAATGAAATAAACTTGAGCTAGAATCCTTGTTGTCATTTGAGGAAAACAAATTTTTGGTCGGGGTGGGTGGGTCCCTGGGGTGGGAATTTATATTTGTTTGGAGGTGGTCGGGTCCTGGGATAGGGGTCTTGAGTCAGAATCCTTGTTTTCCCTTACTACTCTAATTCCTTAAATGAACAAAATAATGCGCTTCGTTGACTGTGCTATACGATTAGATATTTGTTTTATTAATTCTTTTCATCTTTTATGAGTAAAGATTGAAAAACAATAGAATATTATTTACAAAAGGTCTTCTTCTTTATTGACGCAAATATACTACGCCATGTCACGTAGGATTAAGTTCATATAGGTTTCAATCCTTTCCAGGGCCGTCAACAGTGGACCTCGCATTGAGAGAGCAGCTTTATGTATAGTACATGTTTCTCAAGGCTATATCGTGAATGTCCAGCATCGCCATTAAATATATAAAACTGTCATTGGCAACAAGAATAAGTAATCTAAATGCAGGTAGTCATATGACTAGAAGTAAATATGTTTCAGTCAAATGACGAATACTATAATCTTATCAGTAGCAATAATAGAGTTAATAAACGTTTTCTCTGGCACAGAGCAGGCCTTACCCCAAACCCCTAAGAAAACAATTAACAGCTTTATGACGTAGATATGAGTTCATGATA
>JAECUM010051800.1:0-18226 GCA_016617855.1 Megalonaias nervosa | reverse complement strand
TGTCTTTGATCAGTTTACGTTCTATTTTGTCTTTCAACCCTTTTCTCTCTGTAGATATTTTCATGCCATTTCACAGTGATTATTCTTTGAAATAATAACCTGTTGATTTATCTCAGTCTAGTGTCACATACTGCTGTTCTTTGATCATTTCTCTTGATTCTCAATTTGTTTTCCAGCATAATACGTTCGTACACAATGAGAAAGATATTAATAGTTCCAGTATTTATCCTGCACACCGATTTCTATAACATAATTGTACTAATCGCACACAAATTGTACAGTTTTGCAGACAATGATTCCAAATATAGTACGCTACCCTCGATAGTTCAGCAAAGTCCAATCAACACTTTTGGGTTTATCAGTGCTATAAGGTGCTATATACTATCTTTGCGGGACCTTCCATGTGTTTTCTCACATAAACCTGTATTATGTGAATCACCATCACTCCATGCAAGAACTGGTGGCCCTTATATAGATCTAAGGTGCAGAGGTAAGGAGGACCTAAGTTTGGGTGATTGATATGGTGGCCCGTATATAGGTCATAGGTGCAAGGATAAGGATGCACAAAGATAGCGTGATTGACATAACGGCCCTTACATTAGTCACAGATACAGAAATAAGGAGGCGACAAGTTATGATAATTGACATGTTGGCCCTTATATAGGTCACAGATTCAAAGATAAATTACTGCGATTGATATGATGGCCCCTATATTGGTCATAGGTACATAAATAAGAAGGCTCTATGTTAAGGTGATTGACATGATGACACTTGTATTGGTTATGGGTACAGAAATAAGAAGGTTCTAAGTTAAGGTGATTGACATGATGACACTTGTATTGGTTATGGGTACAGAAATAAGAAGACTCTAAGTTAAGGTGATTGACATGATGACACTTGTATTGGTTATGGGTACAGAAATAAGAAGGCTCAAATTCTGGGTGATTGACATGATCTCCCATATATTGGCCATGGGTTCAAAGACAAGAAGGTGCTAGGGTGATTGATATGCTGGCCCTTATATAGGTCATATGGAAAGGAAGGAATAAGGAGGTACTAAGTTAGAGATAGAGGGCCCTTATGTTAGTCGTATATACAATGATGAGGAGGAACTAAGAGTGATTGTCATGGTGGTCCTTATAATGGTCATATATATATATATATATATATATATATATATATATATATATATATATATATATATATATATAAGGATACAAGGACGCACTACGAGTGACATAACGGCCCTTATATTGAACATAGGAACAAGGAAAAGGAGGTGATAATTTAGTAATTGACACTTGTGGCCCTTATAATGGTCATAGGTACAGAAATGAGAAAGAACTAAGTTAGGGTGATTGACATGGTGACCCATAGGTACAGAAATAAGAAGGCCCTAGGTTTGAGTAATTGACATGGTGGCCCTTATATCATAGTGTCATGAATATTTATTTTGTATTTTGTATAGGCTTTTGTCAGTGAATATACATTGTAAGAATCATTTTGTAAACAATACAGTACATAGCTAATTTGTGTCTATGACTGTAGATTATATTTTAAGAAAATTATTACCTATATGTTAACATGTTTATTTGGATTTGAGATCAGGTCATTTGGTTTTTCCCTCGGACATTCCTGGCCTACCTGATGTTTGCCAAGTTGTTTGTTAAAAAGTTAAGAGTCTTGATCATCTTTACAGCTTATAGTGTTCTGGAAATGTACTTTTGACCCTTATCCAGGTCTTCTTATTGTGCCTTAGGTTTTATATTAAGGACGTTTACATCAGAATTATTTATTTCTATATTAACATCTGAAGTTGAATTATTATTTTAGAAATGTTCAGTTGTTTTCATTTAAGATTATTTAAAATTTTAAATTATTCATTGAAATTACAAAGTTATGAGTAATACTGTCGACCTAGATCACTATTTTGGGATTACTGTGAATTCATTTAGAGACATTTTGGATTTTATCATTGTGATACATCAAGACTACTGGCACTATTGGTACATCAGCACATGCAAAATTGGAATTCATTTGGAACACCACTGGAATTTGTTTGGAATACTCTATATCTGGACTTGTGACAAAAAGATTGGGCTATTCGGGATTTAATTTACAATAAATTCCTTTTTAATTTTCACTTTGTTGTTCTAAAAATCATTTGTTAAATTTTACAAAACTTTCTGGTTTTCACTCTTTTATGTTACTTAGTTTAAGACCATAGAGTCGTAACAATAAGTATAGAGAAAAAAAACAGACTCTAAGTTAGGGTGATTGATGTCTTAAAACGATTAATTAATGTACTATTTTGATAATCTTACATCATACTTCTTTCATCACGTTACTTTCTTTCACCTTCATTATTATATATGTCTAATTGTGAAAAAAGTGGACATTTCGTACAGTACACCATGCATAACTTCGGTTTCTGATTTAGTGTTTTGTCCGTTTTACGGTATACTAATATATCCATTACGTTACTGGTTTTTTTTTTGTACGCTACAATGTCTGGCTCTTTAAAAATGTATTTAATATGCTTGAATTATGCAACTCAAACTCCTTCTCAATTTGGATCCAATGACTATGACCCCTTCTTGTCTGCAGTGCATACGACCCGACTGATGATATTGTTATGTAATACAGCATGTGGTAAATTCGATGACACTTTCAGTCGGCATTTCCAAACTCAATCTTATTCACAATGCTTTGTTTTTTTTTTACAAGCATCTAATCCTTCTGAAAATATTATGTATAATGTGTAAACAATACGGTGATTTTGTTTATTCCTAATCCAATGTAAAATTTAACAAGAAAAGCACAAATTAAAGATACTTCCCGGGATTGGTTATTTGGATTCCTCTTCAGTCTCATTTTTGTTATTGTTGATTTTCATTTCATAAATGTTGGTATACATAAAAACCAAAAAACATTATATTTTCCGGTAGTTCTTGTAATAAGTCTTCTAGCTTCCTAACAAAATACGTTCTATTGTTCCATTCAACTTGGAGACTATCACACAATCATTTTGTTCAATGGGCTAGTTCAGTTATTATTTATGTTCGTGTCTGTAACATATCGCCGGATGCGAGTCCAAACTTAAAGACAATAATCACTGTAAAAATAAAGTGAATATCCGCATATGGTGAAGTTTGAAAAGAATAAAGAATTTAGACTGCTCAATGATACTGAATGAATAAATAAATAAAATAAACAAGGAATGCGTTTGAGACAAACACAAAGTAGAGGAAAGCGGCAATCATACTTGGATGATACACATCTGTGAGACCACTATGGTGACGTTACTACGCAAAAAAATCATAGCATTCAACCCAAAAGAAAATTTTAAAATGGACGAAGACGATGAAGGTGAGAATGTAACAAATTTTAGAAAAATATGATTGATGCTGAAATTTTGTTGTTAGTGACGAGGAGCAGACGTCTATAACATTGCCAAAAGTATACTGTCGACAATTTAATTTACTCTGATGAAGAACATTGTGACTAAAACTGTACTTATAGGTTACTGCATTTGTATGGGAAAATATGAACGAGTTTTTCGGATGGAGATTCTGCACAACCTTGGGAGTGCAGTGTATCCATCCGACAAAACGAGTTCATATTTTCCCATACAAATGCGGTAACCTTTTGATTATATGCTCATTTTCTTATTCTTCCTAAAACTTAATTATATAAACAGAAATACATTTCAAGAAATGAAGTAACTGAATTTCTGATGTATTCCAATCTAAATACACAAGTGCAGATTCATCAGTACACAAGAACAGCATTATTAATGCGCACATAACTCCGCCCAGATAAATTTGAACTTAGTCGCGCGGAAGACATCACTTTTGAAAGAAAGTGGCGTTTTGGTCTACTTAAAATTGAAATTTAGAATTATATTGTGAATGAATACTCATTGCAATAATTATTCCATTTGGTCTGGAATGAATAGAGTTTGGTATTTTTGTCGATTTTACGAAATTTCGTGATTATGGACTGGATTTATCTGTGTCAATTCTACATGAAGTACATCTGATTTCAGCAGCGAAGCAGCGTGTTGACATCTGCAAGTGTGTTTGTGTTCTGTCATTGAATGTTTGAAATCAAAATGTGCGAAAAATATTAATTCTTTCAATTGTAATTATCAAAAAGACGCTATGGAATATAATGTTCATTTCATTTTGAGTGCAGTAAGGAGGATGTAATTGTACTTGGAATGTAGTCGAAATTACATTACAATTTTGAAATGTGTAATCAAGCTTTAGAACCCATAACATGGCTCATGTAATTCCAATTTGTAGAACTAAGAAATTACATTTTGAGGAAATTCAGGATGTAAAACTGCAAGGATATTTTTGTCATTCTTATTACCAGCTAAAGAAAACAGTTTATGCCTTGTCACTTGCATGTTATTTGTAGGGACCCAGCAATTTTATGATCTGTCTGGCATCTATCACAAGCCTAAATCCGAAACATTGTATCAAAAAAGTTAATGCGGAATGTGGCAAAGCAGCTCGTATGTGGCAGTCCACGAAACATCTCCTTTAGTTCATTCAGAAACAAATTTAATCAACCAAAACGTAAAGCGTCTACTACTTGAGTGTACATGATTTGTTTACGAAGTAGTTCTTAATACACTATTGGGCACACATGTCATGAAGGTGAGTGTAATATGAAGTGCACGTGAGTGCAATATCGTAAAATACTGCACGAGTCTGACAATGTAAACTTAACGGAGACAAAAACGAGCATATAATAATGTTGAAAATTTAATCTGATCTGCCCCCATTTAAAGGATATAAATTTAGTATGTAGCAGTCAAAGTAAGTTTCTTGCGTGACTTGTGAGTAAGGAAGCACTTTATTATGATTTGCTTCATTATGGCATTCATCAAATGTTCAAAACATACATCTCAAGAAAACAAAGGCGATCACAAAGCTAGTGTGGAAAAGGTAATACAATACATTTATGATAAAAAAGGTACATCAGAGGTTAACCACAGGAAGATTTGAAGGTATTTACTCTTCGTCTGTCCTATAAGAAAAGATAATCTAAACATAGAATCACAGCCAGTCAATTGCGCAATAAGGACTTTTGCCTTGCAAAAAGATTTAAAATGATGTATATATCTGACATAATGTTTAAGATACATTTTTGGTAAAAGTGAACCCTGTGTGCAATATCTCTAAGCTTCAAAACGTTAAGTTCTTTATAATCATTCAATTGATACCAGACCAACTGCTGTATACATACCTTACTAATGTGATTATGATCTGTACAGAGCTTTGAATAAGAAATGATGCGAAGAAAGCCTCCAACTGAAACAAATAACAAAATAATGAAAACATTTATTTTAAACTGTTTGTGTATATTGGCCTAAATGTGTCACGTACAAGTATCGTAAGTCAGATTCTGACTAAAGTTGTGCACCTGGGTTTGTGGGGCACCGCTGAAAGTTGGAAACGCGCTGGACAAAGTTGTTTGCTCTACAGCTTTCTCAGACTGGAGACATTTACATACACGTACACGTATTTTACCTACTTTGATTGACATTTAGTGCATATCATTATTAGCAAAGCAGACCGTTGATGAACTTGATTCTGTTTGTTGGGGAATGTACTCGATATAGCAAAGAGGTATGCTATATTTTCATGTTCTTGAAATACGGAACACATTGTCACAGTGTAGGCATTACTGATTCAGAAAGTGTGCTGATAAAATTTTAAAATGTCAAAACACTAAAAACAGTTACTGGCTCCTTTCCATAAATTAATATCATGAAATGAACATTTTCATGCTGAGTTTGTATCAGACACACAGTCATTAGATGGCCTAACTTTGTACTACCAAACCCAAATTGACTCTCACATCAATCAGACAACGAAAAAAAATAAATAAAAGAAAACCGTAGGCTTCATAAAGCTTCATTTTAAGACCAAGGATTACAAATGGGGAATATCAAGGAAATAACTGTCTTTAAAGTGTGCAAATCAGAAAATTCAGAGCGGAGTGTAAAATGTCAGCTTCTCATTGAAGATACGTAAAAGTAAACATTGCAATACTTTGCTGTAGGTAAGAGATTCCCTGATAAAAATATCTACGCTTAGAATCACACTAAAAAAAGTATAAAAATATCTGTCTTTCTTGCTGCATATATATATATATATATATATATATATATATATATATATATATATATATATATATATATATATATATATATTTATATATATGTGTGTGTGTGTGTGTGTGTGTGTGTGTGTGTGTGTGTGTGTGTGTGTAATGTTTTATCAAGTCTCTGTTTACTGTAAAATGGGATAACAATCTTAATTTTTTCCATAATGTTTTGAACACGTTTTAAAGAATAACTCTTTGAGAGTAATATTGTTTTTTTTCCCCCAAATTACATCAGATCTATTGAAAAGTGATATTATTCGTCGTCGCACTTAAAACATTCATTAAGACACTTATATTTTGATATTTATTAGTCAGATATTCCCTTGTTCCAAAGGAACAGAAGTGTTGGTTATAGATGCAATGAGATGTTGGCATTTTAATGAAATTTCAAAATTAATGTGAAATTTAATGTTTCATGCAAATTACGATTACACTTTGTCTCTGGGTTTCTAAGGTACTGCAAGTATGTATGATATTTTTTCCTCACTACCCCTTTATAACGTAGACTCTCTCTGTTAGGACACAGAGCTTGTGTTCAATCGAGAAAACAATTTATTCCATAGTCTTTAGTACTGTATTTAATGTATGACCAGTGTCATAAAAACAAATCAAAATGATACTTACAGTTACTCTAACGGCATATTCGTAGTGATTGTACGTTTCCCTTACATTTAAGTTGATCGAAACTGATATCTGTATATTAAATGTAATGCTGCAACGAGTACCAAGCTGTCCCGCTGAAATTAATTATATAAAGATCATTTGTATGATTGCCGTTTAGATCCATCATTTAACTTAAGTTCGAATTAAAATGAATCTGTTAATTTGCTCTTACTATATAACAAAGAGAATTTTTAAAATATTAGCTTGAAAATATAATTAATCTGACATAAAAATATATGTGTTCTGATAAAAGAAAAGAAAGTACAGAGCAATCCTACTTCTGTTGGGAATCTATTCATTGTATAATATTTATTTTGGATGTACTTCTCCACTTTTCCACGGATTCATCGGAGTGTTTAACATCCAATATCTTAAGCATATGCACCCATAAAAAACAATTTTCGTAACAAACTCATTTATCAAAAGTACTTACTTTTGATGGTTGACACAGTCGTAGTTTCTTTTCCAGCTGCTGAAGTAAACAAAATGTACACCTAAGAGCAAAATGTTTACCTAAGCATGCAACTTCATCTTTTTCGTCAGTATCAAAATAGCTTGCATGTTTACGACATCTTTGGATTTAGTAATTTAAAATGGAATGGCAACTTTTCTTATTAATGTATTTCATAAATGCATATTCATATACGTATGTCGTATCTCTGATAATCCATGATAATTGGTAGTCTAATAATTCGCTCCATGGCCTCATACCCATCTTATTAACGTCAGAAATATGTGTAGAAACTCAGAGGAATACAACTGATATGGTAATTCATAGAAAATAATACAAGATCTATTTTCTTTGCCACTGATAAAATAACTTTATATTAATGAAGGGATCAATGTTGAAATTTTACCATCCACGCAAGAACCATTTTTGTTTTCTTCAAATCCAATTAGGCAAGAACATCTGTATCCTCCATCGATGTTATGACATCCTGTGTTAGGTTTGTCATGACAGATATTCGTCTCCGCTGCACATTCATCTACGTCTTCACCACAATCGCCTGTCCATCCACTTTTACAAATGCATGTTCCATTTGTAGGGCTGCAGGTTTGATTTGGATTTGCAGAATTTTCACGATTGCATTGGCATTCGTGTTCACATTTAGATCCGAAGCTATCCTCTGGACAGGCTATAAATATAAAATCTCTAATATTATTCTTGAAGGGTATTGTGTGTCCAAATTAACGTTAGTACAATTATGAAAAAGCTTCTGCCTCGTAAAACATGACGTTACTATTTCTATTACACTGATACAGACTTGAATAATCAAGAGAATAGCGTCAACGTTCCAAGGACCTTACATAAATATGTACTATTCTTTTCTGTGTTGGAAATCGTGGGAAATGCATATTTTTATATAAATTGCATGTAAAATAATTACCTGTAATTGTTATATTTGAAATAGATGTTGTACTATAGATTGGTGTCCGTGTCGTCTTCACTTCTGTAACGGGCGTAGTTTTAGTCGATTGTAAAGTTGTTGTCAATCCTGTAGCTAACGTGGTTTGTTTCATTTTAGATGTGGTAGTGGTTGTTCTGCTATTTGCATTTGATGTGGTTGATCCTAGCATTGTTGTATTTGACACTGGATTATTTCCTCCTGTCACTGACGAAGCGGTTGATGTGAGCACCAAAGTCGATGAAGTGACGGTAGGCTTAGATGTTTTTATGGACGCTGTAGTCGAGGAAGTAGTGTTTGGCTTAAATGTTGTCATGGTTGCAGTTGTCGATGAAGCAGTGGATGCCTCAGGTTTTGTTATGGTCGTTGTAGTTGATAAAGTAGTAGTAGGCCCAGGTGTTGTTGTTGTTGTAGTGGTTGTAGTCGAAATGGTTGTGGCTGGTCCAGGTGTTGTTGATGTCGTTATATTCCACGTAACTGTACGTGGGTCAGGTGTCGTTGTAGGTTCTAAGGTTGATGATTTGATAGCTGGGTCAGGTGTTGCTGGAATGATTGGAGTTGATGAGGTAGTATCAGTTACCACTAGTGTTGTTCTTGCAATTGTAGTCGATGGAATCATGGTCTTCTCAGGTGATGTTGTCGTCGCTGTAGTTGACAGTATAGTGGCCAGCTCAGATGTTGTAGAAATAGCTGTCGTTGAAGAAGTGGTAGTTGGCTCGCGTATTGTCGTGGTCATGACAATTAATGAATTGGTTGTTTGATTGGGTGTTTTCGTGTTTGTTTTTGACGATAAAATAATGGTTGACTCTGGTGATGTTGTGTTTGTTGACGCTGACATTGTACTGTTTGGCTCAGTTATAGCCGTAGTCGTTGTAGTGGATATCGTAGTTGTTGGCTTAGTACTTTCCGTGGGTACTGTAGCTGTAGATTTAGTGGTTGTTTCGAGTACTGAATTCGTTGTAGTAGTTGATGATGGAGAGGTTGGCTCAAGTGTGGTTCTGATCATTGTACTTGATGAAGTTGTGGTTGATATGGGTATTGTTGTAGTCGATGACATAGGAGGTGTTTCAAACGTGGCTGTAGTTTCTGTATTTGATGGAGTGGTCGTTGATACAGCTGTTGTTGCAGTCTTTGCAGCTGATGTGGTGGTGGTGACCTCAAATGTTGTTGCAAGCACTGTAGTTGATGTAATAGCAGCAGGAAACGATGTTTTTGTAGTCACAGAGGTTGATGATGTGATGGCTGGTTCAGGTCGTGCTGAGATTGTAGCTGTTGAAGAAGTATCAGTTATCTCGAGTGGTATTTCTGTCGTTGTAGTAAATGAAACTGTTGTCGGGTTAAGTGTTGTTGTGGTCGTTGTAGTCGACGGCATAGTGGCTTGCTCAGATGTTGTAGAGATTGTTGTTGTTGATAAGGTAGTAGCCGACTCTCTTATTTCGTTGGTCATGGCGGTCGAAATAGTTTCTGTTAAATCAGGTAAGCTTGTATTTGTTGTTGACGATGAAATAATGGTTGCCCCTGGTGTTATTGTGTTTGCTGACGTCAACATGATACTGGTTGGTTCAGTTATTGCTGTTGTTGTTGTAGTCGATAGCGTAGCTGCTGGCTCAGTTCCTTCTGTGGACACTGTAGTTGCGGATTTAGTTTTTGTCTCAAGAATTGAAATCGGTGTCAACGTTGATGAAATAGAGGTTGGGTCATGAGATGCTCTGGTCAATGTAGTTGATGAAGTTGTGGTTGAGTTAGTAGCTGGCTCAAGTGTGGATGTGGTCTCTGTAATTGATGTCGCAGTGGTTACCTCAGGTGTTATTGTGGTTGCTGTAATCGATGAAATTGTAGTGGATGTAAAATTCATTTGTACTGGCATTATCAGAGTTGTTGTAGCATCGGAATCCTGTGTTGTTGTGGCCGTTGTAGTCAATGTAGCAGTAGATGAATGAGGTGATGTTGTAGTCTCCGTAGTG
Source organism: Megalonaias nervosa (assembly GCA_016617855.1). NCBI lineage: Eukaryota > Metazoa > Mollusca > Bivalvia > Unionida > Unionidae > Megalonaias > Megalonaias nervosa. Next base: position 8,010 of record JAECUM010051800.1, on the reverse strand, counting down.
GATGAAATATTATTCTCAGCTGTTGTCATGGTTGCTACAATCGACGAGGAATCAGTTATTTCTCGAGTTTCGGCATTAGACATGGTTGACCAAGGCACCGTGTTTTCTTGTGTTGTCGTTGTTGTGTGATTCTGTGAAGCAGTTGATGAAACTAATTCAGATGTAGTTGTAATTACTGTTGTTGTGGTTACAGGTTCCTGAGTCGTCTTTATTGTAGTATTCAGTGCATTGGTTGCTGCTTCAGTTATTTTAATAGTCGATGATGTTATTTCTGAAGATAAGAAAATTGTAAAATGTTATACATATTTTGCAGAACAATAAACATACATAAAGAAAAACAATACACTACCAATCCTCTGAATTTTATGGAGGGCAATTAGGATGCAGTTTTAAGTTAAATCCTTTTAGCCCCATAACAATTACGGACATCAAATATATAATGACCATAGCCACATGTAATTCGAAATTCTTTTAATTTTTGCTTATTGTTTCAGATTCATTTAACTTGTCTCTGATACTCAAAAATAATTCAAAAATTACTTAATTTGTGTCCAAAACCTTTACAAATTCGCGAAACATTTTTTGTCCGAAAAAGTACTATTACATTAGCTTTTCGAAATTTGTAGCGCTGGATCTGTCAAACTTGCATCGCATTTCTCTTTGTCCTGGTTAATCTGACACGCACGCGCGTGCACACACACACACACACACACACACACACACACACACACACACACACACACACACACATATATATATATATATATATATATATATATATATGGTAAGTATATATATATATATATATATATATATATATATATATATATATAACATTTCTTAAAAGAATCATCAAGTGATTGAGTTATCAAAATTCATACCGAGTTCACATGATTGGCCTGCCCAGCTATCTATACACGTGCAGTTCCCAGCCACTTTGTCGCAACTTTCTGTATTTTGAACTATACAAGTACAATCATGAGCACAGTCAGCACCAAAATGTCTACTGTCGCATTCTGAAACACAGATGATATCGTTTGCATATTTGTAATAGGAAAATGTGAAGGTATATATTCTATAAATAAACAGCACATTCGTCAGGTCTCATCATTTTCAATTAATTATATGATGCAATATTCAGATTCATCCATCCATCTCTTCAGTTATCTCTTTATCTGTGTATGCCTATGTATTTGTTTGCTTGTTTGTCTCTTTTTTCTCTCTGATTCCTTTCATTTTATTTTAGGACAAAGAATTTGTGCATATATTTGATTTTATTGTTGACTTCCTTGACTATCTTTTGCGAGTAAGACCTAAGAAGAGTCGAACCGAAAACATTTGACATAAAAAATTTCAAGTTCGATTTTCAAGTTTCTTCGTTGTCCATATATCTATCTAAAATAAATGGTTGATAAATCTGTGGCACAAGGCCACATAATGATGAAGAGGAACAATATATTAGCACATTAATATATTTTAAATGAGTCCATTATTTTCATGTATATACTCTCATAAAGTAAACAGTAATGTATACAAGAGGTGAAATTAACCCAATGAGACGGTTGCATTTATGTAAGAAGACCACCATTACGTGACCTTCATGGCATTTATTTAGTTACCAAATTTTGAACCTTTAAGCTATGAAAGCTTTATCTTGATCAATAAAAATAATTTTTCTTTGCTGACCCATGCAATCCCCTGACATAGTCATCATGAAACCGGCTTGACAGGTGCAAAGGTATGACCCCTTTGTGTTGATGCACACAGAATCCTTCGGACAAGTTGAATTATTCAAACACTCATCTAGGTCCATGTCACATGTGGGTCCTTGCCAACCTGGCATACATGTACATTCTCCTGTCAGTTTACTACATTTGTCTGTGTTGGTATTGTTGCAGGAACAGCTGTTGTTACAAACATCACCATATTTGCCATCTGTACAATCTGAAATATGAATGGTACAATGCCATATTACCAACTCTTTTATGAATAACCGGTACGAACAGTTATTATGTGTATGTAGCAAAGAAGCTGACAAAACATTAAGCCTAAGAATAGACAGATAACAACAGAAGTTCAATGAAAAGCGAGCAGTTTAATTAAATAAATATACTCTGATCAGGGACGGCACAAGGTGTTTGACCCCCTAGGCGGACCATGACATTGACGTCCACCCCTACTTGCCACCATCAGAATAAAATTCACTTCCGTCTAATCTGGCCACCACCTAGTTTGTCTATATGGTCTGGTTAGCGTTGCCTCCGACTATCCCGCATACCAGCACTATCTCCATGATGGAGATGAATCTAGAGCACAGTTTCAACTGAAACAACGGTGAAACCAGTTGCATTTATGTCCACTCTAAAACAGCAATACTTCATGCACCAATCATGCAAGTACAATGATTGGTCAATATTTACGTCATCTGACGACTGTGATATATAACAAGAATAACTGATATCTATTTGTAACTAATTACAGTCAAAAACATGTGTCATATATTGCTCCCATCTGTAAATAAAAAAGGCCAATAACTCTTACAAAAATAGTTATTGATAAAATTATGCATATATTCAGATATTAAAATCATGAGTATCAAGTTTTGCAGCGATCCATCAAATACTGTGATACAAGTTATGTTCACAAGATTACGTCATATATTGTATTCAGCTACAAGACAAAATGTGCAACTGCACTAACAAAACAATCTGTGAGCACAGTGATTTGCTAATATGCATGAATGTTGGTATTGACCATGACATTTACCAAGTTTCATGGTGATCCATTCCTCAATGTGCACCAAGTTATTCATGTTGTGCATGTTACTCTCCTGACATAGAGTGGGAACACATCAGTCTTAAACCGACCTCTACTTCGAAAGATAGTCGTATTTAATACAACTCACAAAATATTATTATAATTTTGATATTACATACAATATATCATGTTCCAGTGCTTAATCTGTTTCTTATAATTTTATTCCATATGACATTAATCAAGGTAAGCTCCCTCGTTGAAAAAAAAGTTCCACCCTCGGTATCATAGCTGTCCAACAAGACCAATGCATATCAAGGATTCTATTAACCTTACCTGTGCATGTTTTTCCATCACGAGCTATCATTTTCCCAGTATTGCAACTGCATATATACCCTCCAGGAATATTGTTACAAATCTCTTGACAGGTGTTATTCTCGCACTCATTCAAATCTGTAAAGGAATCCACGTTCAGGATTTCTTTAAAGAACACTTTTTTTTTGATGCTGATATTTGAAAGAGTGCTCAATATGTTATTTAAAACTTGTTTTGTGGATTTATCTATTCAAACCTGATAAGAATTTCTTATCAAACTAAAAATAACTTCAAAAAATAGTAATCGCGTTCTTGTGTTTGCTTCCAATATTTATTTCATAGATGAATTCAGATATACAATGAAAACTGAATGCTTAAGATGAAACATATGTATTTTTAATCAATGCACAGAAGATTTATTAACACTGACCGTAGTATTATCAATTATTCAATGCAGAAAAATATCATTATCCAGCACGTATCAGACTTGACATAAAACAACCAGACTAAAAGTTAATGATATTTTATTTTTCAATCGCTCATTTTAGGACAGACTGTTATATTTTATTCAGCCATACCTTCACAGGTTTCATTGCTTGAAAATGCATATCCTTTTTCGCAGTAACATTCAGTGGCATCATGTTTCTCCACACAAAGTGCTCCTTTGATTCTGCATGCTAGCTCAGCTTCCCGTTGGCACAAAGTTTTAGCTTCATGTAGAAATAATATTGAAAAATAGAAACAAGTCAAATTTGTGCCATACTCAGATTCATAGAATGCAAGTAACAAAAAATTCATATGTTAGACGTAAATGCTCAGTCATATGTATTCAAAGAAAACGTATTTGAAGTGAACATAATTTTTGTAACACAAAACAATGACATTTAGTTCTGTTCATTTCATATTGGCGCATTTGTTGCTATAGATGGCGAGAAAGTAAGAAGCAAAGGGCCATATATGGACTAAAACTTTCATTTTAATCACAGTCCTCAAATACTTTTATGCAAATTTATGGATATTATTAAGTAGTGGTGTCGTGTCTGCTTCTATGAAATTCCTAATACATGTTTGTCGAAACTTTTATTCAAGAGTGGTTGATGCAACTGGTAGGAATTGAAAATTGTAAATGTTAACGCAGTGCATGTTATATGTGTTGATGGTTGTAACACATGCACTTGCGGGAGAATGTTTTAACATATTGTGGTGAATAAGGTATGCTTCGATATTGATAATATCATGTCACACTGATTTGCAGTCTAAGACACTATGTGCACCCATCTTTATATACATCTGGGTTATTTAGTTATCTAAACATTACTTGACACAGATGGAAAATAGCTTCTAAGTCGATTTTATCATGCAGTAGCTGAAATATATTCCATAGTCATCTCCTTCCTAAATAGAACTGATCATACACATAAGATTTAAATGCAAGAGTTTCCCAATATTTCCGCGAAGCAAATACCACCAACTTCTTTTATCGTTTCTTTCAACATTCACTATACATGTCAAGAGTTAGTACAGTTATTTACTATATAGGTATTTAATCATGAGTGTGAGCTGGTCCGGTGATTTTGATTCACTTTAGTACTTTACTTATTGTTTGCTTGTATGTTAACGCTTTCGTATTAATGTCGTCTCTGAACATAGAATATAAACTTTCATTATTGACTGTACCTTTCAAGGGAAAAACTTTTAATATCACTTACGTATGCAGGTGCGCTTATCTGCGAGATTCAGTTTAAATCCATCGTCACATGCACACCTGTAACCTCCGTGTGTATTTTCACATGAATGACTACAGTTGTTTTGGCCGGCACATTCGTTGATATCTGTCATGAATATAACATTTCATACTTCAGGACAACATTGTGAAATATATTATACCGTACTGGACAAATAACATACTGTTCTAATGTAATATATTGTGACCAAGGAGATGATGGTGATTCTTTCTTCCGAGCTACCCTAGAAACTCAATTTATTAAGGACTAACTAACAATGTCTCTTCATATTGTAGTGTCATTTCCATATGTCACACTTGTTGTTATTGAAAACTGGAAAATAATTTGCATTTCGTTACATTCTTGGGTGTCTACCTTTGCTTGAGATAACATAGACAGTGTCTACCTTTGTGTGAAACAACAGGCAATTTCAAATGGCTGAATCTTTAAATACCTGTTTCATATTTTAGTTTACAAATCGAAAATATATCCATGCTAGTCTAAAACTTTTGCAACTCTTTATCTTTAATTTTTCAACTTGTACATTTAAAAGACATTTACGAAAATGTACAGTACAGATATATTAGAAACGATTATTTCACATCATGTTAATGTAAACCCCATAATTCAGTTTTTTTTTTCCTATTCAGAATCCAACTAATGACGTGACTCATAAAATGCTCACTGAAAAGCAGCCAACTACAAGTGGAAAATAACAAATAAAGAAGCATATACCATGACAGTTATGTTCATCTTGAAGAAATCCAAGTTGACAATCACAGGTATAGCTGCCTTCGTTGTTGACGCAGACTTGCTCACAATCATTGAGCAACGAATCCTCGCACTCATTGATGTCTGAAATTGCAAGTAATATCATTATTTTAAATACATGGCGGCCAGTATTAATGGTGGAGGAAGAAACCGGGAAATCCGCGGAAAGAACCATCGACCCACGAGAAGCTACTGGCAAGCTTTCTCACATATCCACATTCGCCGAATCTTAGACTCGAACCAACGCAGACAGAGGTGAGATGGCAGTGATCCGTAACGGACAGCGCTTTAGACCACTCGGTCACTCGGGGCCCCCGGAGTATATAAGATAGTTATAGACCTAATACTCTGAGCACAAATGAAACAAATACAGTTTTTTAAAATGTGGTGTTTATATGGGTTATTTCTTTTCACTTCCTGTTACAGATGTCTGAGCTGGAGGTTGATTAATGAATTTTAATACATTTATATCTGCTGGAGAAAACAAGTGTCAGTGTCTATTTCGCACCTGTTGCAACGGTGCAGACTATCATGGGTAACTAGGTTAGTATACTGTATTATTTGGTCCCGTCACCGTCTTCAAATCTGGTTATGGAAAAGGTTCTTACATTAAAAAGCATTACACACATTGATGAACTTTAGACATTACTGGCACTTATGTCTTTCCACACTCTCTTTTGCGATAAATGTTGCCGTAGTTAACACAGTTAATCATGATTACCTGAAACGTGTAACTAATAACTGTAGTATGCTAGGTAAATTATGTAATGAATTGCATAACCAATGGCTGCATTATCTTTCAACCCAATTTTGCCGTAATTCTGAAGATGCGATAGTTAATGTAATTGCGTACCTTCACACCCGCTACTTGTATTTCTAAATCCTGGTTCACAAGCACATATATAGGATCCATTTGTATTGATACAGAGTACATTGGCCCCTGTGCATGGGCTTGGTATGGAATTACACTCGTTTCTATCCACAGTACATTTCTCGCCTCTCCAACCGTTCTTGCACACACATCCCGCAACCGGATCACACGTGACAGCACCAATGCCACAATTGCAAGGTATTGAGCAGTCTGGTCCATAATGGAAATCGTCACAATCTGGAGAAGCATAAAAGTGAACGAATGAATCTTTATCATCACTGACCCATTTCAAGGTTTTGTCACAACTATTTGTTTAATTGTTTCAAAAGACCACATAAATGTTTCATCTTTACCAATAAAATGAGATCCCACTTCTGTCTTGTATTCGCATAACCTATGTCGAGATCACATTGCAATAAATTCCAGCATTAAAAAAAAATTGACGATATATGTGGCTCTCGTTTTGAGTTGCAATGATGGAACAAAATTGACATTTGGATATATTAAATAAAGGCTCTTAGGGATCTTACATGAGTGCCCATGTAAAATGGAAGTTATGAAACGACTGGAATAGTTACGTTGTAAAATCTTATTTATTACACGAGAAAAGACTGATGATTTGTTTTTAAAACTGCAATATAGTGTCGTCAAATGACTTCGAAGTGCACTCCAAAGCCTCAGAGATACAAGTGATCATAACTTGATAGCATCGTGAGGTGTTATTTCATGACGTTATATCTGGAAGAAATGGATTAAAATAACACATTACTTATGGAACACGTGCGGTTATCTTTCATCATGCTGCAGGTTTATAATGGAATCAGGTTTTGAGTTAATGTTGAATATATCGATGAAAAAAAAACCTGTATTGAGATTAGCTTGATTTCTTTTTTGTCAAGAGAGAGAGAGAAAAAAAAAAGAGGGAAAGAGAGACTGACAGCCAGACCTCTTGCATTCTCGAATAAAGTTTACTTAAATGCGTTGGTCTGTTTATTGTAAGATGTATACATACCGTGGCAGGTTCGACCATCCTTGTCCAATCTAAATCCAATGTCACATGAACAAGTATATCCGCCTTCATTATTTAAACACCTGTTCTTGTGTGAGCATTGGTTTAAGGGTTCAGTAGAACATTCGTTGATATCTGCGAATAAAATAAGCAAAAGGAATGTTAATTAATTCTTGAGGATGAAAGAGCAGTGTTTTGTCAAAGACGTAACGAAAATATTAAAGAAATTCTTGGAGATGAAGACCATTTACGAATATTAGGCTCATCTTTTGGTGAGGCTTTGTATGATAATAATAATAATAATAATAATAATAATAATAATAATAATGATGATGATGATAATGATAATAATAATAGTAGTAGTAAAAATAAAAATAATAATAAATTTTTTTAAAATCTTCAGCGACACATTTTAAGCTTAATTAATAAATATATTATTTACAAACATAAATGTATCAAAACTCTCTTCTACGTTTTAATTATGCCCTATGTCGACTGTTTGTTTTGTCTCAGTTTCTCTCTATGATCGGTTGTTTTATTTAGAGTGATGCTTTTCACGATTTTCA
>JAECUM010051799.1:0-11870 GCA_016617855.1 Megalonaias nervosa | reverse complement strand
TGCTTCCAGAATACGTAGGAAAGTAGTCCCATTCAGTATTAAAAGCCACACAAAAGTAATATAAGAAAAAACTACAGCTGAATCTGATAAAGGCAAAATATATGTGTAAAGATTTTGGTGATTTCAAAATACTTAAAAAGATTCTTAGCCTTGCTAATATTGCAACATGTCATGTTTGCTAAGCCCTAGCTATAAAGTCATGTTTAAGCTATAATCTTCCTGTCTTGAAAATATTACCGCAGCCATGTATTTAATGTCTAAAAATTGCCGCGGGCTAGTGTTGAACTCTTACGTAAGGTTACCTGACCAGCCGTAGACCGGAAAACTTGAATCGGCAAAAGCGATAGATCGCACCATCTAAACAAAGGCTTGCAGTTATCACACCTATGTGTTAAAGATTAGTCCAAAGATCAAAATGAAGTTCACGTGGTGATCGGGGGCGTATTCTTATCCGTCCCCACGTTGACAGACAGCGAGAGGGACATTGTCCGTTAAGTTTGATTGGATCGGTTCACAGCGATATCCAATGCAGGCCGAATGATAACTTTCAGAACTCGTAAGCGAAATTTTGGTAATCGCCTAGAGGGATTTCAGATCAGTAGGGTTACTCCGAGAACGAAGCCACTCGTAATGTGGCGACCATCATGGGAAATTATGTATGTATACTCATCATGAACCCCACATTTAACTTCCTTACACCATGGAGCGCATTGTATTTTTTTGTAGTTTATAATATTGGCCGGTGGCCAAAGTTACTGAATAAAGTATATTATTATTATTATTATTATTATTAGTAGTAGTAGTAGTAGTAGTAGTAGTAGTAGTAGTAATAGTAGTAGTAGTAGTATCATTATTATTACTATTATTATTATTATTATTATTATTATTATTATTATTATTATTATTATTTTCTTAAGCGTCTTACTACGAGGACATTAATCAGCACCTGTGAAGTAAATAAAACTTACGCAATAGAGAATATTCTGATTTTGTTTTTGTTTTGTCTATTTTCTTCGAGTGCTCTAACAAAAAGTGCAGTACACCTGAACAAAATGAACTTTATCAGCACTTGGTATTCCATGATATAAAGCAAAAATGCTAACATTTTCCATCAAGTACTCTTCTTTCGACCAAGATCTACATGAAGTCTACATAAACAGGAAGGGGATTGGTTGTATCAGTACATTATACAAGTGTTGATATGAATGAATTGAGAACAAAATTGAATAGAAATTGTAAGTACAATTAATTCAATGTTATTGATAATGTTGTTTACACATAAAGCAAAAAAGAAGTATGACAAAATTGCGTTCATTTAACTTTTAGAAAATCATATGGAGGAATATTAAAGACTTTTAGCTTGTAGTTCGTTTTAAGTGCTGAGTATTTTGATATAAAAAGATCGAAGCTATTTTCAATGAACAATTTATATGTGACATACCCAACATACCAAATCGCTTAAAATGCCAATGACAGAGGGTAATCCAAAACGCAGCGTTCATCTTATGACGAAATGTTCCGATTGGAAAGAGTTAAGGAACCAGTAATATGGCTTAAAATTCTTTCATGATCATGCCATGCAATGAACGCGTATGCAAATAATATTCGTGGGATGATATCTGTTAACTTATTCCGATATTACAAGTTATCCTGATTTAAAAACGGAACAGTTCATTGTTAGTTAAATGTTACACTGATTGGAACGTACGGTTCTACCCAGATTCAACAATAAATCACATTGTGACCTATAAACAAAATCCATTCTTTATGTCGCTTAAATGGTATCAATCACGAATACTATTCAAAGTGGTCAAGCAATATAAAATTAATACAGATTCGGCCCACCTGTCAAAGTACGATATCACTTATTGAAAATTTGCTCTAACATTGTTATATAACATGAAAGCACATACATTGTTCCAAAGGGCAATATAACTCGATTTTATCTTAAATCTTCTGATTCAAGAAATAATTTCACCCATTCTTTGAACTTTTACTTTTCGTGCGAAGTACTTATTTCTGCACAAGAGATTTATATTTTACCAGCTTCTCCTACTCTCTCTTTTGCAATAGAGTTCCCATTATCACCCTTTCCAGAAACTGTCATAATTAGAAATGAATTGTTGTAATAGTTGAGTAAAGCACTTTGTTCTTCCTGCCTCCTTTTGGGGTGTCTATTGACCTTCATCATCATGTTTTTGCCTGCTCTTTTCAACATCTTCTTGGTACCTGTCATATCAAAATTTTTACATACCATCATTTTTTTTTAAATCTAAGAATCTGCCTTTTATCATCGCCCCTTTATTGTAAAAATCAAAGTTTAAGAAATTTTTTAAAATATTTTTTTAAATAAACAAACTATTCCGAACAAAGAAATACTTATGTTTTCTTTGGTATAATATGGTGAGACAAAATAACAATGAAATTCATCACAAAAGTTTATTTTTTTTTCTTTCACTGTCTGTTTTATTTTCTTGAATTTCTTTACTCGCATGCATTCTTCATCTACAATTTCTTCTATTTGTCTTGCCCTTATGAATGTCTTGACAGAAATTGGTTCTTCTTCTTTGGTTTCTATTTCTGATTGACCCATATCAAGCAACATCTACCTCCACTCGACAGAATTAGAGAAACAGAGTTATGATCAAGCAAAAGAGAAAGTCGATTGGTGATCATTTTATATCCCAGCTATTAAATAAGCGATTTCGAGAAAATTAAGAAAGACGACTTACAGTTTACAGTTAAATAAAAAGAGTTCACGTCACAACAGTTATTATGCCTTTGCATGTACTCTCATAACATTTGCTACAAAAATCTAGCACAAACACACACGAAAGGACGTCAAAATTTCAAAGGAATCTTTTCGTCTTGTAGAATCAGTTCTTTTAAAAGTACTTGTTAATCGACTACGCAATGAACAGTATTAATAACGTTATTCCTTAGAATTTAGTGCGACACAGTTGACAAAAGACGCGGCACGACAAGTCTTACGATGTTTACGCAGTTCATCATTGTCTAACCATTTGAATATTTTAAAAGTAATCAGTTTTCTTCTAACATTCAGATACCATGATTAAAAAGTCTATTCCAGATCGGATGCAATAGTTCTTTGAGTTTCACTTGAAGATGTAAAAAGTAGCTGTAAATGCACTTTCGCAGTACAGAAGGTAGAATCTAAATCTGCTCTTCTTAACTGGCCATTTACATGAATGTCTTCCGACTAAAACTTTGAGTTGCTGTAGGTCGAGAAAAATATAAAAGGGATGGGTATGCGACAAGACAAGTCCGCAGAAATTAATTTGCACAAATACTAATTCCAGTACGTAGAAAGGTATGGGAATTCAGGACCACTAGTTGATTTAAGATCGGGCAATTTATTATTGAGGCTAAAACTTTTTGTTTTACGTCTGAATTACCCCAAACGTGAAATGAAATGTCAAACAATGACCACAGGTTTAACATTACGGGTTTATATGCCATCTATTGGAAAATTAAATGTTAAAACTTCAATAACTAACCAATACGCTGCTTCGAGTGACTATAATTCCGTGTCTAGTATCCAAAACCCAGTTATTTACTAGCCAGTACCCACACTATACCATCAACACTTCATTTGGAGTGGTCATCACCCATTAGTCTACTATCCATTAAAATGCTATGCACTATCAAAAACCAATACAATACCATCAAAATTACGTTTGTAGTGACCAACACCGAGTTATTCAGCAACCCCCATTGGTCTGTAAACAAAAAATGGTAAACATATACGCAAATTATACTTACAGACGCACAAATATACTAACACTCAAGAGGTTAGGAAGTTAAAGAAGCGGAATGAAATCGCACACAAACACTATCACATACAAGCAAGGGTAGGAGCGTTTATAAACACCCTATACCCAAAAGCAAACTTACATACCATCACTAAAGTGGGAAAAGTTGGAAAATATAACCGCTATATTTTCGGTTTGCCATTTTAGAGGCTATATACCATTTTGTTTTAAGACAAGTTTTTATAGCTTTTACTAATTCTGGACTTGTTTTTGAAATAATTTTATTTGGTGTTTTCTTTCAACTGTTCGTTTCCAATTATAATTTTCCAATGTAGCTCTTTAATTTCAATTTTTGAAATTATTGTTTTCATTTTTCTTCATTTTCATTTCTTCTAAACTTAAGTTTAGATATTTTTCAACCTTATTTTAAATGTTTATGTTTTTATTTTCATCATCAATTTTCTAATTTTATCTTTTTAATTTTCATTTAATATTTCTTTATAAAATTTGATTTTCAATTTTTCATACCTTGAAATCCTGGCCTTGACGTCGTCATCTGTTCATCCTTACTTGTTCACAATGATTCTAAGGTATCTATACTTGTCAACGTCCTCAGTGCATTATCTTCCTAAAAGAATAGGCGTTCCTGGTTAGTACTGACTCGCAGGTATTTTATTTTATCAACTTTAATCTCCTGTTTGGTAGTTCGCGCTACCTGGGCTCTCTGTCTTTAATTGCATGTGTGCAAGTGAGAGTGTGACAGGACTCCAATATCATCTACAAAGTTAAGGTCATGCAGCTTTCGAGTCAAGGTCCATTGTGTTCCTCGTGGTTGGTACATTCCCATCTTCATCACCCAGTCTATCACTAGTGTGAATATCATCGGGGAAAGTAAGCAACTTTTCCTGACGCTAGTGTTAATAGAAAAAGATGGAGACAAGTCTGTTTTGTATTTGACATGACAGGTTGTGTATTTATAGAGGTACCGGCTAATTCTGAAAATTTTCCATATGATGTTGTAGTACCTGAGAACTTTCCAAATGCTGCTTCTATCCACCATGTCAAATACTTTCTTGATGTCTACAATATTTTACATTCAGGGTTGACTGCCATTGCAAATTCTGTTCAATAATAATACAGAGTGCTGCTATATGGTCTGTACATGACTTCCCAGTCCGGATTTATTATAGGTTACTCCATTACGAATTGTTTTCAAATGGATAAGTGCAGTATCCATCCGAGAAACCGAGTTCATATTTTCCGATACAAATGCACTAACCTTTTTATTATATACTCATTTTCTTACTCTACCGATGGCTTAATTATATAAAAAATACACTATAAGAAACAAAATAGTTAAATGTATGCTGTATTCCAAAATAAATACACAACCGCAGATTCATCAATACACAACAACAATATTAATGCGCACATAACTCCGCCCACCGAAATGTGAACTTACTTACGCGCTCAACGTCACGTTAAAAGTGAATTGTCGTGTTGGTCTACTTAAAATTGAAATTTAGTGTCATTTTGTGAATGAATGTACAGAGCAGCAGCTTTTCCAGTTGGTCTGGAATGAAGGGATATTGGTTTTGATGATTATAGGCTGGATTTGTCTTTGTCAATTCCACATGAAATACATGTGATTTGAGCAGGGATAGACGTTTCTCACCCATGCGACAGAGGAATCTAGCTGTTTTGCTAACCTTACTTTTCTTGTCTCAGTCAAGTCATCTCATACCAATCATCTCAGTCAAGGTGTCCCCGCGCTAGGGACTACTTTTAAAAAAAATAAACCTTTTTGTTGTCTTCTGCTATGCCTGACGTAGTTGTTCTAAAATCAAACAACAACGACAACAACAACAACAACAACAAACAAACAAATATATAACAAAACAATATAGTAACTTAAGGACTCTCCATTTTTGAGAAAACACCATACAAAACATTTCGAGAGAGACAGACACATACACGCACACGATGTTGAGCTTTTTGGTATTACGATAGTTTGTTCCACACAGCATAGTCAGTTTTATCCTATCTGCAAGCCTGACTCAGTACATTTTCAAACGCTATTAACAACTACAGAAAACTTAGTAACAGCTAGAAATGTGTTATGTCAAACATGCTTTTTTTCTAATTTTGTTAAGCATCTCCATTGCGCCCCAGTTGAATCAAAAATATACCTAAAATATTTAGTGACAAATAATGCACTTAGGAGCCAGAAGGAATCATTTATCCGTCAACACATTAATCCATAAGCAAATTTCACTGTAACACTTGCCATATTTCCAAGACAGAAAAATAAATTTTCAAAGAATCAGTGAACTTGAAAGTTTAGCACATAGTTATCCGCTGGGGTCCGTATTTGGAAGGTCTTTTATACACGGAGGTACTTTTACAATCAATATTAATTACAACACAAATATGTCACAAACAATTTCATCTCCTCTAAAGAAAAGGAGAGTTATATATGATAGTGACACTGATCTCTAATTACTCGTGAATAACCCAAGCATGGACACTCATGTTACATGAATTTACACTACAACAGAGCTGTGGGCTGAGTACAGTTTCATTATTTACAATATAATTTTCTAAATTGGAACTAATGAAAATGAAACATTTTCTTGTAATAAATATTAACTATTTATTGTTAATTTCATATAACATCCATATATTAAATGTAATAATACCTAAAAACTATACAACGTTTAATGTTGTTATTTTGTTTTTGACTCACGCATAAAAACTGTGTACTTCGGATGACACGTCACGCCACAGTCCTCATTAGCATATTTGTATTAATGCACCGCATGTAAACATTGGCGCGTGAACTATATTGCACAAGGGAGAAGTTCTTTCTTACTTTAAAGGATAATATTGGGTGAGAAAAATAATCTACGCTGGGGTTTGGACCGAGACAAGGAAATCCCAGTCGCGGGGTTACATTATATGTCTCCCCACGAGGCTTGCCTCGTGGGGAGACATATAATGTAACCCCGCGACTGGGATTTCCTTGTCTCAGTCCAAACCCCAACATAGATTCTATATGTCTTTACTCAGCTGTATGTGTGTTTTTGTTCTATCATTGAATGTTTGGAATCATAACGTGGGAAAATTTTGAACTCTTCATTGTAATTATCAAATATACGCTATGGAACGGCACATTCATTTCATTTTGAGTGCAGTAAGGAGAATGTTGTTGCACTTGGAATGTAGTCGAAATTACAGTACAATTTCGAAATGTGTAATCAAGTTTTAGAAGCCCTGACTAAAGTCTGCTACGTAGTGTATATGGCTTGTTTACAAAGCAGTTCCATATACACAATATTATTTTGAGGCACACGTGTCGTGCACGTGCGTGCAATATCAAACTGTTCAATATCGTAGAATCCTGCGATTTAACGGAGATAAAAGGAGTATATAATAATGCTTCTCTCTCTCTCTCTCTCTCTCTCTCTCTCTCTCTCTCTCTCTCTCTCTCTCTCTCTCTCTCAGCCTGGAATATATTGCAGACCTGATCTTCTCCAAAATCAGTATTTTGAAAATGGTGATGATCTGAAGTCTAGTTTGACCACTACAGCCTCAATCTACTCGTGTTATCATTACCACTTCTCAACGGAAAGTCCTAAAGACGTGTGGTTCCTAACAAAGGACTCTATGGAAATTAAATTAAAATGGAGATAGTCTGACAGCCAACACGGTCGCCATATTGGCAAGTCTGATTTCTTGCTATTGTTAATCCCCCGAGATGAATGGTTCTTTCAACAAGGTAGTTTCACCAAAAGACTAAATGATAATAATGCTGATCGTACATCGGATGTGGTTGCCACAGTGGCTAATTTAAAAATCTTGTTTTTCGCTCAAAATATTAAATGTAATTTCAACACTCAGTGGTTAAAAACATGGAATGGTCTTATTTTGCATTCCTGGAAGCCTTTTTCGGCTCTTAGAGCGCCTGTCCCTTCTCTGGATTCTTGCTTCAACATTTTAATGTTTAACATAGTTTATGGTACCCATTTTGCAACAATAATGTGCCTTTTCAGGAAAAGTAATATTTCTTCACACATTTACAACGAGTCTAGTCCTTATCAAACATTGTGTTTTATAATGTTCATTCTATGGCAAAACAAAACATCCATTCCTCTTATTCTACTTAATTAAAAAGTCCCTATACTGTTACATCTACCCTGATTATTGTTTCTTCGTTGGTTACACTTTGCATCTAGTAGTAGGATCAATTTCTATTGGCAAAATACGTAGTGATAACAATTGTATTATGGATGCCATTCATCCAACCATACGATGAAAGTACAAGAGGACCATTACATGCATTATTTTTGGAAAATGCCCTCATGAATATTACACCATTCTGTCATACAGGCCAAACTGTTTAGCTGGATGAAAACATTACGCTTCATTTCTTTTAGACCTCACTCTCGCCCATGAGTTTGATCGATGTAGGTTAAAAACGACTGTTTGCGATACTTTTACCAAATCCCTAAAGGCTCTGAGATATAGGTAACCCTTTATCGTTGATCTGTGTGCCAGTTTGGGCATGCCTAAATTTCCTGGGCACTATATATTGATTTTGTAGTTTTATAAATGTTTTAGAAAGGGAATTACATGGATAAAGCAAAATTTTCTTTTATTAGGGAAATGCAGCTGAACAACTTAATTGAAAACATATTTCCCATCCTGCGCTCTCTCTCTCTCTCTCTCTCTCTCTCTCTCTCTCTGTCTCTGTCTCTCTCTCTCTCTCTCTCTCACTTACATACAGCATCTATTTACTTATCTTTTAATATACCTGCCCTCCTTACCCTCGAAAGTCTTCTATCTTTTGAGAGAATGCGGTAAATATAAACAATTTTGACAGTATTCTTTAAGTTTGTACGTGTACTACCTTAAACGTTTTAACATCGTTACGTTTTATATTTTATCTTGTACTTCATATTTTCATTTGTTTGAAACAATTTATCTTTCCAAACTGATTGTGCAATAATTTTTTTTACATTTGTCGAACTGTCCCTTCAGTTGCCATCATATATTCGCTATTGTGTTGAGGTGTCGTAAAACTCTGCTACATCGATACATATCTGTAGCTATCTACTTAAGTCTCCACCTACAACTATGCCGTTATACCTTCAAACCTACACACATACTTGCATACATATTGCTATATATATCTATATTGATTCTTTTACTTTTGGTGTATATCTGTAGATTCCATAGGAGTTATAAATAGGTGTTTACAATCCTTAATATTAATCGTAATAACGAACGTGTTTACAAGTTTGCAGCTATTTCCCAATGGATCGGTCGGTTGGAGGTTCTATTGCAACGTGGGATATTGTAACAAAAGTCACGTATCGAGCAGGAAAATAATTCGATTTAAAGACGTATGGGTGTATATAAGTAAAGTTGGACAATTAATTAATTCTCATTTCCTATGCCTTTGTTTTAAATTAGTCTGCGTTTAATGTTGTGTTTAAATTAATTTGAGAGGAAACATTTATTTGGATTATTCATCAAAATTACGAAGTGCTAATTGACTCGGGACTAAAATATTATTCTGAGATTATTGTGAATTTATTCAATGGAGTTCTGGACAATTCCATTGCGAGACATCAAGACTGATTTAACATCAGCATTTTTGAGGACCTAGTTTTCATTCGGAATACTCAATTCGTTTGGACTTGTATAGAACATAGGACTATTTTGGATTTAATTCATAATACTGTAAGTTCCTCCTATATTTTTCATTTTTTCACTTAGAGAATTAAATTATTTGTTAAGTTTTACAAAACTTATTGGATTTGCGTGTTTTTGTTACTTAGTTTAAGACAGTAGAGTCGTAACAATACGTAAATACATACACACATACATTCAATGCATTGCATAATTGTTTGCAAAGGTAGAAAACGCTATTATGGCCATTTAATAGACACACACACACACACACACACACACACACACACACACACACACATGGGTCAGTATCAAGAGTTACAGGGGATCTATGTTGGTTGGCCTACACCAACTCCAGCAATATTGTCATATTTTATACATTATGCGCTAGCTGTGTAGCTTTTGTTGAATACAATGTCGTTACTCATGTAAAAAAAAACTTTCAACAGTTTGCAGTTCGACGATCATGAACCGCGTAATTTCGTGTGTACGAAGTAACATTCAGACATTCAGTAGTTATGATGGTGTTGATATTTTGAAAGGAAATGAAATAATTGAGGAAAGAGAAGGAAATTGATAATGAAAACAAATGAAATAAATAATGAAAGAAAAAGAAAGAAATAAGGAGAGGAGCAGGAACCGAAGTGGTTGCATTGGTGAAAGTTTAGAAATAATGTATGCATTTGTAATACAGCAGAGGAAAATAAAAGATAAACTAGAATACCAGACACGGTGACGCTTGTGTGAATATCAACAATTAGTTAACAGCGATAAGACAACGGGCGCAAGAGTGAAAATTAGTTATTGCAGTAGTTAAGGCTATAAAAGTAAAATTAATTGTGGTGTTTTTAGTTTTCGATGAGAGGTTCAGGAATATTTGGTTTAAATAGTAGCAACAGCTACAGTAGTAGTGTGAGGAGTAGGAGATGAATGAATCATGAGAAGGAGGGAGGCGAGTGAAGCAATAGGAGGTAGTAAGAGAAGAAGAGTAGCACTGGCAGTAATCATTCAATTTCTACTAGCAGTAAAATCCACACTGAAGAAAAGAAAGAAAAATGATAGATGGATAGATAAGTAGAAGCAATGACTTGTGTTAATGAACTGAAATAAACAAACGTAAAATATTTATGCAAACATTGGAATTTGCTTTTTATAACGTGACCATTATTCGACCATAATCGTCATTTTAATCTACTATCACTTTGCTTCAGTAAACCCTACAAACAATGTATACATATTGCAAGTGAATCCATTTCAGCGCTTTCCAAGAACCCGGGCATTAATTCATTGTAACAACAAGATATGCCAGGTAAGTTCAACCAGCTTGTTGCTATACAGTTAAACAACTGGCGGGTTTATTTATCACAACAACAATTTAGGTACAAAAAAGCAGA
This sequence comes from Megalonaias nervosa, assembly GCA_016617855.1. Lineage (NCBI taxonomy): Eukaryota > Metazoa > Mollusca > Bivalvia > Unionida > Unionidae > Megalonaias > Megalonaias nervosa. Next base: position 1,009 of record JAECUM010051799.1, on the reverse strand, counting down.
AAATTGATTGACGCCGCAGTGAAGACATCAAATATTTATGGGAACTTGCATTTTAAGGGATTTAAAGTAGACATGCTGTAAGTATCAATCTACTGTATATTATTATTATAAAATTACATAATTGTGTTTTGCATATCACAACAAAAATACACATTCATGTACCTTTGTTCACAAGTGTGGGAATTATTATCAAGTCAGTATATAAGAAGGTCGTCGGTGCTGTAATATGGGTCTATGTGTTCTATTAAATTTTATTTTATTCTGGTAAACCTAACAGAAAATACAGTCATTCGAATGATGTGGTCCTTGTAAGAAACACAACAGTAAAGTCTGATTACGTCATGAAAGGCCCACCTATTGAAAGAATGTTATATTTTCGAAGGTATTTACCATCCAGTATTTATGCCAATGCACAACATATAGTTGTTGACTTCAAACCTGGCAAACAGATCATAACTCTGCAAACAAAAGGAATACAATGGAGATTATCTCGACTGTTAAATTACCGCTCTGTCTTAAAGGGTAACAAGATCATCCATCGTAGTTCAATATTTTGCTGAGTCTAAAGCACCGCCATGTCGAATATCGGTTAGAAACTGACTGAAATGGAAACTTACACACGTTGTTGGCGATTACCAGCAGGAAGAGAAGTGGCAAATCGGCAAGAATAGCGCAAGCGGATCAGAGGTCATTCAGTGTGGAACGAACAGCCAATCAGACGAAAAGTCTTCCTGTTAATCTTTGTTAGATTTTTCTGGGCTTGACTTTCAGTCGGAAACATATAACCAGCCTTGTGCAGAAATACTGTTAAACCCTGTACTTACATACTGTTACAACAGTTGCCAATGGTACCCTGTAATCAATCAATCGCTGCTCTCCAGGTAAAATAGGCCGCTACAATGTCAATATTTATATTAAATGTACATAATAAGATTAATGTACTACTCTCTATGTATTACTGCGATTACTGAATACAATACTCAGAGAAGGAGCTGAACTAATATACACT
>JAECUM010051798.1:0-21105 GCA_016617855.1 Megalonaias nervosa | reverse complement strand
AAAATCTCAAAAATCTGTTGGTAAAGCAACGTCAGCAGGTTATAAGATTAGCGTTAAAGGTGATAATGCTGAGAGAACGGAAATATTAAAGAAAAATTTTATTTACACTTTGTTCTGTGACGAAATTCCAGAAGGACAATGTGTATATCATGTTAACGGCGCGGTCACTGATGACAATATTGAAAACTTTACAAAACGAATTTCAACCGCATCCGGTATTTGATTTATACGAGGCAAATGATAAGGGAATTATTCGAAGAAGAAAAACTAAAAAAGTTGTTGGTTTTATGAATATTATGGGGTTTCTTACGGTAACTGTTAGAGGAACACTAACCGATAAAGTTAGTTATCTTAGCCATCGTTTTGTTTACGAGACGTTTAACAGACCTATACCTAATGGTTTGGTTATTAATCACATCAATAACGTAAAGACTGACAATCGAATGGAAAATTTAGAACTAGTTACCCAGCAGGAAAATGTGAGAAAAGGACGAGGTGGTGGTATTAATTTTAGATGTCCGGTAAAACCTGTTGTTTCATTTAATCTCGAAACAGATGAGGAAATCAAATTTTCTTCAATCTCATCTGCTGCTCAATACTACAAGATAAATCCCAGGGTAGTAAAATTTGTTGCCGATAGAATAATAAGATCAGCTTTTTCAAGCGAATACGATGCTTGGATTATCTTTAGATAAGATGATTAAATATATTTGCTAGCTCCTTTTTGGTTAAGCAGTTATGAGCAAACGCTATAATATCATCTTTATCAAATTTCAGCGTCATTATTGCGCTATCGTTAAGTTTATTTTTTTTCTGCTGCTGTTAGCAATATCTTATCATTTTCGCCTTGCGTAACAATAACATCGACAGAATAAGAATTATACCCTAACAGACATTTTCTCACTGCTTCACCTAGTTCGTTATAATTTAATATATTAACTTTTTGGTGATATTTTACCTCGTTAGTCATCTTATAACAATAAATTAGATAAAAGTATATTATAATATGAACTTGATGAAACGACTTGATGATATATACGCGGAAGATACAATCGCAAGTGATACAATCACTAACGACAAAGTCGCAGACAATATTACAATCACTAACGATATAATAGACAAATTTTCTAGCTATAGCGAAGATGATATTTTATTTAATAATGAAGATGACAACAGCAACACCGTCGCTGACAGAAAAAGTACAGCAGACCGACAACTGGACGATATAATGTTAAGTATCACATTGCTAAAAAAAATAATAAAATTTAATTTTATTGTTGCCGAACAACAAATATTTTGGCAGCTTATCAAACCGTTTTTAAATTTCAAAATAACTGGCCAGCAAAGGAGCATAAAATACGATTTTATTTTTGCTAAAATATTCAATTTAATGCCAGTTGATGATGCAAGAAAATTACATTTAATTTCGTTATGTAAAACTATCAAATGTAAATCCGTACTTGTGAAATACGAACAAATTTATAATAACATTATTGGATCGACTTAGTTGGTATCCAACTATTAAATTTATTGCTATACCCGCGCCACTTAACTAAACTTTTATTGCCTTTTTTCCTAATAACTTTTTCGATAACGAAAACATCTTGTTCCGTTTTCTGAAGTTCCTGCTCGTAAAAACTGCCAGTTATAGGTTCACATAATAAATCTTTTAACGAGTATGTTACAGGTATTGTTAAAAGTACTTTATCAACAACAAATACTTCTTCGCTCCAGTTTGGAGTAAATCCTTTTTCAAATGTTTTTTTTTTTTGTTAAAGAAATTCTAACTTTATCACCATGTCTGCGGTACATTTTTTTATTTGCTAATATTGGATTTTTAATTGCGTCGTTTGGCGACATTTTGGTGGTTCGGTGCTTCGTGTTATTATATTCATCAACAATATTTTGTAAATTGTCAATATATTTACTCGTATTTTTAGCTGTCATATGTTTATGTATTTTTTCGTTTAGCGTGCGATTAAATCGCTCGACGACAACGCTTTTACCTTCGTTTCCTGTAACATACTTTTTGATATTATTTTGTTCCAAAAACTGCTCGAACTTTTTATTAAAAAACTCCGCTCCGTGATCGGTCCAGATTCTATTTGGTTTTCTTTCTGTACTAACGATAACCTGTTTTAACACGTCAGTTATTGACGTTCCTGTCTTGTCTGAAACTGGAACACTAAAAGCATATTTGCTAAAAATATCTATAACATTAAATAAGTATTTCTTATTATCATTAAATTCAGCTAGATTTGACACATCAACTAAATATATTGCCCAGATGTCATCAACGGCATTTGCGACAACTTTACGTCGCGTAAACTTATTTTTTTAGGTTTGTGTAATTCAGCTGCAAGATCATCATACAATTCCTTTCCGAGTCCTAATTTATATTTTGCTCCAATAAAACCCTGCACCAGCCTTCTATCAAAACGTTCTCGCATATTTGTCGGTTTCATATCACGAAGTTCGTCTAGCATTACTTTATCACAACCAGCCTTATCTTGCTTGTTGTCCCGGTAGCAGATATCATGGCGCATTGCTATCTCATCAACTTGATTGTAAGGCTCTTGTCCTGGCAGCGGATTATCAGTTTTATCTAGTTGTTTATCAAGAGGATTATAAGGTCCAGTATATTTATGGCCTGGTAATGTCCAGCCTCCTTTTGGTTTTGGCAATTTGCCAGTTACTTTATGTATGTCTATACCTGTTCCTATTATTTCTCTGTTGTTACAACGTTGACAGTATGTGACAATTTTATTTTGCTCGAGACATAAATCTCTATCACAATCACACTTGCATCTCATTCTATTAATTAGTCGTCTACTAAAATAAGGTCAGGGCAACCAGCTCCCAACGATTTCTTTAAAAACATACTTTTTCTTTTTCCACAAATTGCGCAAAGACTTTTCAGCATCGTCCTGTTGTTCTTTGTTTTTTCTGTTGTTTCATTGATATTTTCTGTTTTAGTTTTACATTTGAGACAATATGTTGACATTATATATTTGTAAGTTTAGATAAAATTACTAGTAAGCTTTAGATAGATTTACAAAAATTAATTGCAATCTCATCATTAGCGTGAGAAGGATGCTTGTCAAACTGTAAAATAAATTTTAAAAAATTAAATTTAGGCTGAGACATTTGTTTAATGAACATTATACAATAATATCCACAGGCAGAAGTTCCAACAGGTTGAAGTTGATTGGACGAATAATATATTATGTTATATTTTTTGTTTATATATTTTTTTATTGCGTCGCTCGGAGGAAGTCCAAATGAGTCAAAATAATTGTTATCATAAACTGATACCCAATGTGTACCAGATCCGTCATTGAAATCTTGTATATTTCTCACGCATTAACCATCTGTGATGTTAGTAAGTTCATCCTTAAAATAAACTCCGTGGAAATTGTTTACTTGTTTTAGCTTATTAAGTATATCAAAGTTACTTAGCGGGGAAGGGGGCCGTGTTCCCGGCAATGTTAGTCCACGTCCGATTCCTAGTAGGCCCGGAAGAATACTTCCCGCTAATCCCGCCATAAGTAAAGGAAGAAATCCTCCTTGTTTTGTTCGAGGACGCTTTGTTTTCCTCTTTTTCGACGATTTTGTTTTTCGTTGTGGCATTATATTTATCAGTCACATAAAATTTATCTTTAGACTATTTTCTTTATACCACTGCCAACAATACCATGACCTTCAACTGCTTTTTTCGTTGCGCCAGATATTGCTCCAGACGCTGCTGCTAGTCCTAATGTACCTAACACCGGCAAAACTTTAGATAATAACGTTCTGGCTATTACTGATAATGCCGGACCAAAGAAACCACCTTGTTTTGCCATCGCTGTTATTTGTGCGGCACTTAAATTTAAAACAAAAGGTTTTTTACGATCGTACCTGTTTACTTGTTTTTTGGTTAACATTAATTTTGTTAAAATACCCTTGGAAATGTCAGGGTTGATTTTTAATGATACCTGCCTCTGCTTTGCAACAGCAGCTGATAATTTTTTAACTTGACCATCAGTCAAATATATTTCTTTAACAATATATTTTGTCATCTTATATTAAAGTTACAGATTAAACTTGCAAAATTACTAGTAATTTTTAAACTTGTACTGTCATTTTACCGCCAACAGAATCAATCGTAATAAATCTGTCGCTGATCACTAGCGCGTATACGCATAACTGTGCCACAGAACTGCTCCGAGTGTCCAAGTAATTTCAATATCAGCTGTCGAGTCGACAGATCACTCGCTATGTTTACTAACATCAAAATAAAATATTGGATAAAGTGTACGAAATTCCTCTGCCGATATCTGAGATCCATGTCTAACATCCTGATATTTTTGCACTGCTTCGAGCAGATACATGTAAGGCCGAGTAATATCTTTATTAGCGTCATCTGCAAAATTACATTCTATCGCTCGCTCCGGATATTGCTTAGAATTTAGTCTAGCATATATTCGTTTAACATCAGCGTTATCAAATATCGCATTATTTTGTTGTTGGTTACCACGTCGCGCTTGCTGTTGAAATACAACAAATAATTGCCTCGGCAGTTGTTCGCTTGATGTTGTTGTGACTCGCCATGTGTAGTCAGTAGTATTCGGAACTGCTGTTTGATATATTTTATGTTGCTGAAAATAAATTTTGTTTGTATGTTTATCGAGTATACTGTTTAAATCTGACATTTTATCGATTGACGGAGTTATTCGTGGCATCCATAGCGCACGTTTGTTTATAATAAACTGTACATCAGCTCCGCCTGACCTAAACAGGCAGTCGTTTTGTTCTGCTCGATCTAAAATAAGTGTATGTTTAACTCCACGAAATACTTTGTTGTAGTCGCGACAAAAGCCAATTATTGTACTTAACGGCAGCATCATTGTAATTTGACGTGATCCTTCTGCAATTTCTTTTCTTCTAGCAAAACCTTCATTGTAACGTGGATTTTTTACGCTAATTGTGTTATTGATTAAATCTAACATTGCAACACCGTCCGCACCTGCAGCTGGTGGTGCTATACCAAGATTATTACAAGCTGCAGTAAGTGAGATTCTTGTAGCGTCTGCCTTAGCGGCTGAAGCTGGTGCGGCTATACCTAGTGCAGCTGCATTAACAATAAGAAAAGTTCTTACAATTACAACATCTGCAGCTGCATCAGCTCCGTGTAATAAAACACCTTTCAAGAAAAATTCGGTCGATTCAGGTGAACCACGTCCAGTATCTTTAAACCACATCATGTTCGTTGCAGTCGATCTGGAGTAATCGTCGGAAAACGAAATAATATTTAAGATTGTACTTGCAACTTGTAGGTGGCTCGAAATATCCTCAACAGTTTGATTAGCCAGCTGATATCGGGCACTTTTAAATAAGCACCAGCCATTATTTATAAAAGTTGCATCTGTTCCAGCTGCAATTGCAACAGGCGGATTGGCCACTGTCATAATCTGACCGCGAACTTCTAACATTGCCTTATGTGGCAGTAAAAATACATCTTCGTCTCGAGTATTAAATGTTTTAATACCAGTTTTATTTGGTTCATTAGAATTTTCATCGAGATACTCAACATACTCAAATTCTGTTACAGTGTCATCGGTGTCATAAGTTTCTGCTAAATCGAGATAATGTTTAACAGACATTTTTTATTTATTAGGTTATACAAAATTATCACTGCGGCGCTGTTACTTTAGATATTAATTTTTGTATAATCTGCTCGCCCTTTGGTGATAAAAGTTTTTTTGTTGTTGTTATCATAGCACGTTGAGTTTCTTTTGTTGGAGCGATTTCTGATATAACTTGTTTGATTGTCGGTGTGCCTTTAATTTTATCAGCTATTTTTTTGTCCCACCGCAGTTACAGCAGCAGATGCGGCTCCAATTGCAAAAGCTTTACCTGCGTCAGGTGCATTTGGTGCAACTTTATGCGCGATTCCCGGAGCATTTTCAATAACTTTAGGAAATATATTTCCAAAAATCCTCCAACTATTTTTCTTCGATAAAATTTTTTTCTCTGTTTCATTATATCAAGGGGTTGTATAAAACTACGCAACGTGTAAGTGTAAATAATAAGTAACAACCTCGTTATTCAGATCCAGCTGTCGTCCAGATTGATCTGTCAACTGCATATTTATTGTTGTTATTTGATTTTCAACATTTAGCGGATAATAAATAACTTGCCGTGGACTAATTTGCATGAGCGAGCCCGGTGGAACTTCTGACGAGAAACTATATATCGTTTGTCCTTTACTACCTTGGGCTGAGTAAAATCCAGAAGCAATAGAGCAATTTATTAATATTGTGTTTACGTCAGTTATATTTACCGGCAGTTCACCGTCAAATGTTATAGTTTGTTCTGTGGTTGATCCATATTGCTTGTGAGTAAATCCAATCAGCAATGCTATGCTTGTTGATGATGAAAAATCTATTATCAAATTATTTTTTAATGTTATTCTAGCGCGTAATGTGTTATAGTTTGGTGTTAGCTCAAAATTGTCTGAAACTCCTCCATTTTTCGTTATTAATTCGCGTATCGTCTTATTTAAATCAGTTACGTTGTAGGCTCCTTGCGGAATTTTAACCGATTTCCACGTAGGTCTTGGAGCTGGAGTTAAAGTAAAATCAAATTTATCGTTTACACCAGTTTTTACGTTAGCCATGGAATGCCAACACGTACATGAAATTAGTCCAATTTCATACTGTTTTTCAGTATCAAGTTGTATTGGCGGAATATAATTTGCTGAAAAATTTGCACTGTCTTTCGCAGCTGTACTAGAGTCTAGTAATAATGTTGTTAACATTGTTATTTATTATATTTTTACAAAATTAAGTCGCGGTGTAAAGTTTCGTATTCGTCAGATGTTAATAAATTTTCTGATCTTAGATGATCAAATATATCAATAATTTCATTATCAATTTCAACACTAATATTACCAGCTTCTTTTGATGAAATCAACAGCATTAATCTGCCTATCATTTCAGTAGTTGATGTAAATATTTTTTCACCTGTTCCAGTTTTTTTCTTTTTCTTCTGGTAATCTTTTATCTCGACTACGTTCATACTGATCGAATAATCTTTTAAAATTCCAACTTTTATTATAACCTCCTGGTTTAGTTCTATACTGGTATGCTGTTCTATGCAAAGTCTCAGCAATAATTCCGTCTCTTATTCTATTTAACAGAGGTATTATTTCTTCTTCTTCTCTGACATTTTTAATTTCTTCATCAGCTTTCCAAAAATCATCGTATACTTTTTCTAAAATATCTATCAGTTTTTTGTAATCATCTTCTGACCAATTTCTAACGTTTTTAAGATCGTTTAGATTTTTTTTTTGACAAATATTTTTTAATAAATTCGTTATACACAGTATCATCTATTTTTCCCCTAGCTTGTTTTCTGTAAAATTTTATAGATTCTTTAACAGGCAATATTTTTATCATACTTTCTTGGATCATTTTTTGTTGCTCTGACATATCTTCTATCATCTTTTTTATCTCAGTTGGATTAACTGTCATTTGTGTTATCGCATGTTGAAGTGCAAGAGGATTGTTCATTAACTTGTCAAATTCAGCTTGTCGTGCAACGGGATCAGCAATATTTCTTACAAGTTCATTTACAATTTTTATGGTTTCTTCTTTTGGTTTTTTCCCCAAGTAAACCTAACAAACCTTTGTCCTGTAGTTGCTTAAGTTCTTCTTCTGACAGTGGTTTAGTTTCAGGTTGTTTTCCAAGTCGTGCTTCAGTAACTGGTTTGAGAATTGTGGCTGTTGCTTCTGCAGCAGTTACTTGTCCACGTCGTGCTTGCTGTACGTTTTGCTTAAATGCTGCTTGAGATTGAGCAAGTTTTTTTTTAGATCTTCTATATGTTTTCTGTACTTTGTTCGTTTGTCCATAATTATTATATATAAATTTTATAAAATTTTAAGAAGTGGAAAACACCTTACTGCAGATACCTGTCAATACAAAAGCGAGACATTTTAGTTGGATCATGTGTAAGTTTATCAAATAAGAAAAAGTTATACTTATCTTTTGTAACTTTATGATATAATTCAATAAATTTATCTTTTGTTACGTCACCACATTGCTCGTTTGCAATATTTCTAACGTCAACATTGTCCAGTCCCAGAAATAATATAAAACAACCAGTATTTCGCCGAATAAATCTATCAACATTATAAATACCTTGAGCTAAATAAACAGAATTACATTTTTTATTTCGAGACAGTGAAAAATACGATCTTATTTTGTTCATTTATACATTGTTTAGCGGAATATCGTCAAAAACTACTATCTTATGTTCATCTGAATCGAGTTGATTAACTGGAACAAGATCTTCTGGTTGTTTGATAATAAAAAAAAAATCTTCGCCAGCCTCAAGATCATCACGAAGTTTATTATTATATTTCCTTAGTAGCTCGTGCTTATCTTGCTGCGGATTAATTGTATAAATATAAACTCGTTCGTAATTAAAATTATCACCAAGAAGTAAATTCATAAGCAAATTTGTTTTTCCCGATCCAGTTCGCCCAACAATAAGATAATGACAATCTGGAAGTTCGTTGTTATGTTTATGTTTCACCAACCGCTCTGTAACAAAATTTAATATCGTCGATTTTGCCATTGTTTGTTATATAATTTTATGTTATATTAAACTGACTAATGTTGACAATTTTATGTAGGACAATAAATAATGAGCTACTATACAAAATTTGGAACATTGACAGGAGATTCATCAGCTGTAAGTACAACTACAAAAATAACAGACGGCAAGATTGATTTATCAGGTTACCTGAAAAAATCCGGTGACACAATGACAGGAAACATGTTTATGTCAAATCAACGAGTACTAGGTTTGGAAACAGCGTATCCACCAATAAATGTTAATAACACACAAGCTGTCAGTTATGCACAACTAAAATCTGTTGATGACAACAAGTTGTCGTTGACAGGAGGAACTTTAAGCGGTAATTTAGATATGTCAGAAAAAAAAAAAATTTGGAGACCAGGTATCCACCAGCAAACTTAAATTATACACAAGCGGTAAGTTATGCACAGTTGAGGTATGTGGATGATAACAAACTTGATAAAATCGGTGGAACGGTTATAGGTAATATCAACATGTCAGGAAAAAAATAAATAAATTTGGAGACTGCATATCCGCCAGAAAACTTGAATCAAACGCAAGCTGTAAGTTATGCGCAGTTAAAATCTGTTGACGATAATAAACTTAACAAAGCCGGCCATACAATGACAGGTAACCTGTTTATGTCAAATTCAAAAATAACTGGATTACCGACAACCTCACCACCAGCTAATGATGCTGATGCTGTTAGTTATGGTCAGTTGAAAGAAGAACTTGCCTCATACTTTAAAAAATCTGGTGGACCAATGTCAGGCAATATAAACATGAGAAATAATAAAATAACTACGACATATGTTCCAGTTAGCCCTAATGATCTGACAAATAAAGCATATGTTGAAAGTCTGTCTAGTGGTATAAAACGAACTAAAAACAAGGTTGGATATATTCCAATGCTTTATAAAGCAACTGACAATCGAATTGGGTTTGAGGTAAGCGCATCAGCATATTATCTTGAAAATTATCCTTATTACGCTTTCTCTGATAGACATGAGTGGACGACTAACGGAGAAGTTGAAAATTTTTTGATTAAAATTAAATGTCCTACTGCAGTTGCTGTTTGGCAATTCCATTTGCGAGGCCGATTAAACTCTGGTGTTGGCCGAATTTATAATTGGCAATTGGAAGGATCAAATGACGATATCAACTGGACAACATTTTATAGCACAACAGACACTTACATTTCAACAACACAATATTTTACGATTCCGGCAGAAAACACTGTTAACAAGTACTTATATTTTGGAGTTAATGTTTCAGCTGCTGAACATCCATTTCCAGGACTGACAGCATTTCAAATATATACACTTGATGATCAAATTTAATCTAGTGTTATAAAATAATGTCAGAACCACCAATTATAACCATTGCAAGAGAATGTTATGATAATATTTTAAACCCCAACAAAGATGTTGGAGCCGTTAATGAAATAGTAAAATTAATCCAAAGTTTGAAAAAACTTAACATCGAATCATTGAACAATCCAACATTGCCAGTAAATTTTGCTAATTTTGTTCGCGTTGTGCATATGCGAGGACCACAACTGAACAAAGCAAAAGAAAACTTTGATATTATAAGCAGATACTGTCATCCTGATGATTGTCTAGAAGAACAAAAACAAGTTAAAATTATATTTAAAAAAATATTACTCGAGCTTGATTGGTCTAACATAGATTTGATAATAAAATCAGATTTAATAAAAGCACGAGTTTATAGTGGAAGAACACTAGAAGAAAGACGAATAAACGAAAATCATACTCGTCTTGACAAACTAGTGGAAAATAAAAAAAAAATGAGAATAAAAAGAAACAAAAAGTTATATGATAGTTTTTCAAAACGAGGTATATTTAAGTATCTCGGAATGTACTACCATGACAAAGAAACCTTGGTTTAAATCGTTACTATGACGTCAGACGCAGAGTCAATTAGTAAAGTGTACGCAAACGCAATTTTGCCAATGATACGTAAAAAAGACTCAGAATTTGATCCGATTATTGTTAACAAGTCTCTAAAGTTAATCAAAACTTTAGACGATGAAATTAGTAATTTTAGTGATGATGAGCGAGGAAAGTTTTTTGAAGAAGTCGATCAAACAAAGTTGGAAGTAAAGTCTGATTCTTATATGATATAAGTGAAGAAGACGATGTTCCATTCCCATCATTCCAGTACTCTAGACAATTGTCACTACGAAATTATTACAACAAAGTTAAAACAATACTCACAAAACCATATGAAAAATTAATGTTAAAAGTAGCTTCTGCTGTTGGTTTTCTCACAATTGAACTAGATAAGATTAAGAAATTAATGTTAGCAAATTTCGTAGTCGCATATGCAATTATCAGACAACTTCTTGTTCTCAAAAATTACACGTTAGATCAGTTGAGTTTAGTTTTAGAGTATATTGAAGAAACAGAAATCGATTACAGTAATTTGGTGAATAAAACAGATTTATATGAGAGTGAAGTAGGAAATAGTTTTGATTCATACGTTTGGTTAAAGAAACAATATGTACTAACAGATAAACGATATGATGATACTTCGTCAGATGTTTATGACAAATTTAGAGAGTTTTTAGCTGATCCTAAAAATAATAAATTCCGCGAGTTTCTCGATTCGATTGTTGGTGCTAGAACTTTTGTCTTTGTATAAAATAATGTATAATGAAAAAACAAATCATCGATTTCAATCACATATCAGAAGAAATTCCAAAACAAGATGTTGACGCACTAATGCAATATTACAGATATTATCATAAAAACCTCTGGTGTGTAAAAGAATGTTATAAATACTATCGTAAAATACTTCGAGTAATATCATATTTGCCACTGCTAATGACTAGCTCTGGTATAATTTCAAGTTGAGCATCATTAAATCCGTTTTTGTTAATAATATCAGGCGTTGGTGTTTCTCTTGCAACAGCGTGTAAAAAAATTGAACCCCGACTTGTGACTAAAAAAAATGCCTGCAAAACAGCTAGTATAACTTACAAAAAAATTACTTGATCAGATACGATCTTACTTGCGAGGTGTAAAATATGATATGGACGATTTAATACACGAGTTTCGTATTATTGACAGTATGTTAACAGATATTCTACCAATGAGAGTCAGCAGGTATGAAAAAGATTATCAAAAAAGTATGTTAATGATAGAGTATGAAATTTTGTCTAAACTTTAGAAATAATTTTTCACTTACCTTCTTACTCCAGCGAATAAATCCTACGCGTAATTGAAGGGGGTAGAGGTCCTGGGCTAGAAATCTCCTGGCTAAAAACTAGAAGTCGTTTTGGGATAGTGGTTGGTGGGTCTCCAAGATGGTAATATATATTTGTTTGGAGGGTCTCCGAGATGGTAATTTATATTTGTTTGGAGGTGGGTAAAGGTCTTGGATTATATTTGAGGTAGAAATCTCCTAGCTAAAAACTGTAAGTCGTTTTGGGATAGGGATTGGAGGGTCTCCGAGATAGTAATTTATATTTGTTTGGAGAGTGGGGAGAGGTCCTTGAGATAGAAGTCTCCATTTCCCTTACTACTCACATCTAAGGGGGAAACAAAAAAAAATAAAATACTTTTTAATTGTTTGGCTAAGTGGGGGGGGCATCTGTCTGGTGCCCCCCCCAAAAAAAAAAATTTAGTTGCATCTAAACAGATATTTATCAATGTGTCTCGAAAAGCTACCAGAGTTAGTGAGTGTCAGACCAAGGTAGTTATGATGCTCAACAAAAATGAAGAAGCTCATTTTAAAACTCCACCTCGGGAAAAATTGGGTCTAATTTGTTGGAAAAAACATAACTTCAATCTTTGATAGGTTCAGACTTGCTAGCCATTGTTTGGGCTATTGGTCAATAGTTTTGAGATCAGAGTTTGACACATATTCAATGTGATTGGTATTAAATAAGGAGCAAGCTAGTGCACTATCATCAGTAAAAAGTCATGTGACACTTATCAGATTATCGGCAATGTCGTTGATATGTATAAGAAATAATAGTCGACCTAGAACAGATCCTCCTGCAGACGAATATTTGTTCCTTGATTCAGAAGTATTAACACATACTTGTTTAAGTCGATCAGATAATTTCTTAGCTAACTAATTATATGAGAATCTGTTCTGTATGTTTTCAATTTAAAGAGTTTATTGGTGTGGTTCCTCTCAGATTAACATCATATGAGGAACCCCCTAGTGTCTAAATTTAAAAGGTTTTTATGTATTTTTGTTACTCCCATTATATATGTAGCTTGTATCATTTTTATAAATTTGGTTTTTGGTAATTTTTTTAAAGAGTAGTCCTTATGCCAGACGAGATCAAAAAACTTTGAAACATCACAAAATGCCATACACTCTTCCTAGCGTTTTCTAAAGCAGGGTGCCACGTTTGCTCAGCCCGGCTATCAAGAAGGGTATAAACTAGGGTATTATTACAGCGTTTGATGTCTAAACATTGCCGCAGGCTAGTGTTAATCCCTTATGCAAAGTTACTGCGACCGGCACCAGGCTATAGTTCGGCCAGCTAGACAAGGGCTTGTAGTATTTACACCTGGGTGTTAAGTATTTGTTCCGGGATCAAAGAAAACCCGCAGGGTGAACGGGGCGTGTTCTCATCCGTCCCCACGTGGACAGACAGCGAGAGGACATTGTCCGCTAAGTTTGATTGGACAAGTTTATAGCGACATCCAATCGGAATTAAGATCCAGGGTGTGATTACAACTTAGATCCGAATTATAACTTCAAACTCGCAAGCAAAAAAGTTAGTAGATGCCTAGACAGATCGCTGTGCAAATAGGGTTAGCCACTCGTAATTTTGCGGTAAAACTTAGAAACAGATTCTAAGAGAAGAAATGCTTCAAAAAGGAAGTTTTTTGGTGGTGGACAGAACTTCCGGTTCAGTTGAGTCCCGAGTCTCTAAGAGAGGAGACGGAAGTGAGATTAGCAGAGCAGTCGGAATCGACAAGTAGTCTGGAGGAGAAAATGGAGGAGGAGGAGGAGAAGGAGTATAGAGAAGTCGAGGAGGAGGAGAAGGAATTTGGAGGAAATCGGGGAGGAAGAGCAAGAATTGGGAGATAGGAGGAATGAATACACAGATGAGTAGAATACAAGGACAGGTGGAAATCTCACACTACGAATCAAGTGATGCAATAGGCTATTAAAGGGTCGAGCAGAAGGAGTGTACTTGGGAAATTTGAATCATTTGACTATTGAATTGTTATTAAATTGTTATTTACTGAATTTCACACTTTTTGTATATTTAATCATTTAATCGTTGGCATTGCTGACTGGGAGCAGCAGGGAGGGTGGGCCCTACAACTTTTCTGAGCCCTTATTTTTGCAATTTAACGGTTCTATCGATGACATTTTCTCTAATTGGTCTCCAATATTATGATACACTTCGAGTATATCAGAGAGGGTCCCCCCTACAACTTTTCTGAGCCCTTATTTTTGCAATTTAACGGTTCTATCGATGACATTTTCTCCAATTGGTCTCCAATATTATGGTACCCTCCGAGTATATCAGTACCGGGTCACTCAATTTTTGTCGTCCACGCTCTGCTGCTACCTTGATAAAATCAAGGACCAAAGATTTTACCCAGACCTACACGATATCTAGATCTTGGATCATGTAAATTTATCGTTATAAATCCGAACGGAACAGCTTGTGCTTTTGAAAAGAAGTTTTTAAATTTAATCATGTCCATGTCCCCTGAACACCAAGTATAGTAAATATTCTGCAGGGCATAATTATCTACTCCATTAAATACAACCAAAATATTACAGTTATCTCTAATTACCTTAAGTATCTGCGTATATCGTTGTGTAACATAAATCACATCAGTATTTTTATGCCTACCTCGAGAAAATATTCTAGCTGGATTGGATTGTTTATCCAACATAACATCATCGTACACTACTAAATTATTAATAAGTCCATCTAGATCATCTACAGATGGTGCCTCATCGATATCGGTAATAAAATCAATAACATCATTATCTAATATCGTTGCATTTTCATTAAAATCTTTAAGTACCCCATAACACCGCTGATCATCTACAGATGGTGCTACCAAATATAACCTATCCCACTTGAGCCATCGCATTATTAATTAAGCAGCAATTGCGTTTTACCAGATCCAGATGGACCTATTATTATCATTCTGATAGAATTCGGAAGCGCTGGATGGTGCTTTACTGGTTCTTGTTTCCGTGTTGCTGAAAAATCAATTATATCCATATCATTAATAACATGAGTCTATATTGTGTTCGATGCAGAGCATTTACACCTACTGCCGAATTAACAACGATAACAACAAAAAATAAAAGACGTGCAATTACAGGTAAATGTGTAAAATGTGGCACACAAAAATATAAATTTATTTCATCAAAGACAGGTGGAGATATAGCCGCTTCATTAGGGAAATTACCAGGAACCCCATGGGCTAAATACCCCGGTGAGAAACACCTTCCTGGATATAATTATTGTGGTCCTGGAACCCGACTTGATATCCGACTTGATGATCAAGATCAACCAAGACCAGGAGAGCATCCAGTAAATAAGATTGATCAAGCGTGTCATGTTCATGATGTTGCGTATAAAAGTAAGGATTTACAACAACGGCATATCGCAGATGTAAAATTGATTCATGCGTTAAATTCTATACCTAATAAATCTGTTAGAGAAAAACTCGCTAGTTTTCTAGTAAAAACTGCTATGAAAAGTAAAATAATGCTAGGGGCTGGTAATTAATTATATAACTAATATAATGGAATCTGTTTATTATTCCCCGAGAGGATATTGGAGAGGCAAAGCAGCTATTACTAAACTTTCCGAAGCAGCAAAAGTCTCACGTAATGTCGCTGCAGCGTGGTTAGCACGACAGGCAATATGGCAGATTTATCTACCACCACCTAAAAAAATTCAATACGCACATTTTGATGTCAGCGTCCCTAATGAAGTTCATCAAGCAGATATTTTATTTTTACCACACGATACTATTAAAACACGTGAACGAAAATCACGCACGTACAAATACGCATTGACTGTCGTTGACGTTGCAAGTAGATATAAAGAAGCGGAACCATTATCAACAAAGACAGCATCTGAAGTTGCATCTGCGTTCGAGCGAATTTATCAGCGAGGACCTTTGCAATGGCCACAGTTATTACAGGTTGATCCTGGTAAAGAATTTCTTGGTACAGTATCATCATTGATGAAGCAACATAACGTTAAAATCAGACGAGGACATACTGAAATTCATCGTGATCAGGCAATCGTTGAACGATTTAATAGAACACTTGCTGAGCGGTTATTTGGATATCAATACGCGAGGGAAATATCTACCGACTTTAAGTCCGGAGAGAGATCTCGTGAATGGGTTGCAAGATTACCAGGTGTGATATCTGCGCTAAATAATGAAATTACTCGTGCAACTTCCATGAAACCTTCTAATGCGATTACAAAAAAATATATAACCCGTAGCGATAAACAACAACCTCGACCGGTATTAGGTAATGTAACTGTAAGATATTTATATGAGCCTGGGGAACTTGAGGGTGGTAAAAAAAGAGCAACCGATCCTGTCTGGAGCGTTACTACACATACAATTTCTGACATAGTTAGATCCACTGGAAGACCTGCAATCTACAGACTAGATTCTACAGCCCCTCAGCGTGGATTTGTACGTGAACAATTACAAGTAATTCCTGCGGATACACAATTACCACCACATACACTTATGTAAACTAGCACCTCTACGTCGATTGCATTCAAGACAGGTCAGCATCACATTATCACGTGTGTGACCTAGATCGCTATTAATTCTATCCACGGTAAATTGTCTTGGATTATTATTCGAATACTGCCATAGCATCTTACAGTTACAGCTTGCACAATCATTATTCTGTCGTTGTTTTAGCGTTATAATAAATTCAGCATCAATATCAAAGTCACGCTTATTTTTTTTTGTCACATTGCTTATAACCCGCTAATTTTTTCTTTATTGCAGCAGTGTCATTAGTGATTTCCTCAGTTATCACGTAATCTATAATAACCCTATGTAGTTGAGATATTCTTCTGACTCGAGAAACTGCAAGATAGACTAAATTCGACCATTCAATCCGATCATCTACAATCCAGATATTTGTATCAGAAATAGTTAATCCTTGAGATGAGTGAATCGTTATAGCGTATCCTAACGTCCATGGAGATTTATCCATATTCAATGCGCATTCAACAACATCAATAGCAACCAAAACAATATCATTCAAGACGAGATTCTGTACCTTTGGTTCCACCGATACACCAGGAATTTCCACTTCGATATTCTGTCGTCGAGTATCTGCTGGGCGATAACACAAAGGTACAGGCAGATCTGAAAACTTTTCTTTATGTAACAGAAATAATTTCTCCTGTAGTTCATCACGAACTATCTTTCTACTTGCGACTATCAAGTCAGCGGGTCTCCATAAATTTATCTGGCTACAGTCTGATTAATCTTTTAAATTCTTTCAGCTGTTCATCAATGGCTCTACGGTCATCATTTATTTCTTCATAATAATCTACGTTATTCTTCAGCCATTCATGTGGAGATTGTCCAATAAAAGGTGGTGGTTGACCATGATCGCCACACATTATCACAGCAGTATTCTTTAATAACAACCATTCAAGAAATACTTTTAATACTTCTAACGACACCGTGCATATCTCGTCCCATATAATATACTTAGGTATATATTTTTCACCCATTCGTTCAGGAGTCCATGTGTCTCCGCACCATCTAAAGAAACTATGGTATGTACATGATTTTACTCCTCGTTCTTTTATTTCCCTGGCTAATTTATGTGTAGGTGTCAAAACAATTATATCTGAACTATTATTCATAAATAAGTTAATCGCACGTGTTGTTTTACCTGAACCACCGCATCCGTTAAGATAAACAGTCTTATGTCTAGCTACAGGATCGTATACAGATGGTGCAGATGACTTTGATGCTTGATTATTATTTTTGTAATATTTCTCCATAATTTCAACGTCTGCAGATTCAGAATAGCTAAGTATATTCTCTTGTTTTATTCTCCATGTCCCCCTTTCACCATTACCAAGCAGCGGTTTTAATAAATCCTTATATTTTTTATGTATATAAAATGAATCCGTAGCAACTCTAACAGCATCATTAGGAAATCTATTTATCATCGACAATAGATTTATTGAACATAAGCTAACATCGATGATCTTAAATGAGTGAACTGCGGTGAATCGCCATCAATATAGCTCACAATCGTACCTAGTTTGGTCCCGTCTGATAAATAAGCATTACATCGGTTTACAAACGTATTTTTTTCCGTTGTATCAGCGATTATAAAATCTAGTTCAGCATCGTCCATAATCAATCTTGTACAGCGTCGTTTATAATCGTATGAACTACCTTGAGTGAACTTGCCGATTATCTTTCTACCAAGATCTTTTGCAAGTTTTTCATCGTCCCTGCATTTACAGTCATCTTCGTCAAGATCAAGGAATTCTTTCCTGGCATCATCGACGGGTTCCGGTAACCAAACCTGCTTCTGCGGACGATACGATATAATCGCTTCAGTTACTCTCAACGATATTAAAATTCCAGCATCAAGCATATACCGCAACAGCACTATCGGTACCCAGTACTTCTCTGAAAAATGTCTTCCAAACCAAATATAGTTGATAGGATGAAGATTTTGTGCAAACTCGAATGATTCTACACACGCAAATCCTGTTAAATCAAAATCTGGTAGGGGTCCGTTTGTCAAAACTTTAGTCATCTCGTGTGATGGATGTCCAAATCTCTTAAAGTATCTAGAACATTTCCCATATCCAAGAAAACTTCCAGGATAACACGCTGCCATATCAACAGAGATAACGTCACTATAGTTGTATTTGGTATTCCATAATCCACCGTGTCCATATTCAATACAGCTTTTCTGGACATCATCAAGAAATTCCGATCTTGTCGGTTTCCATGAATTTTTCTCCTGAGCGAAATGAGCAGCTACTGATGAAACGGTAAAACAATTATTTAATAATTGTCTAACTTTGACATCGTCTGAAGTATATTTCAGCGCAAGATGTTCCATTTCTTTATGAAGAGATTCTGTACGGTAAATATTACCATTAGGCAGTACAAACTGATCGTAATGTTCGTATTCTGAACTTTGAAACAACCACACAGATACAGGGTCACTTTTACTGATATTTTTGATAAAATCAAGTATATGACCATCATAAAATTTAACCGTTCTATCTCGTGGAAATATTGTTACTGCTGAGGTCCACGCATGCGAATTATGATCGATGATATCTATCGGAGCTCCATTTTTTATGTATTTTGGTTTATACAAAATCTCTCCTGTTAACGTCTTCACCGTTATTGGAAATCTTAATTTCTTTTCTAGCTCAGCGACATCTTTGATAGACGCTCCGGTATCTTTAACTGTTTCTGCCCATGTGTTTATTTTTTTACGTCTTAAATCTGTCAGGCCATTACCACGTATCGCATTTGTAAAATGTTCTGTAACTCGTTCAGCTACACAGTTTATTCTCGACAGTTTCATCGGTTTAAGATCCTTAACGTCAGGTTTATCATTCAGCGGATATATTGCATATACAACTGCGGTCACAGGATACCCCCGCTCATAATACGGTCTGTCTATACCAGTAAGTATTCCGGGCTTGGATCTGTTATTTAAGAGAACAATATTGCTTCCCGACTGCACACGTACTGGATCGCGTTTATCACGAATAATCCAGATACCATCATCTGTCTCTACAATGAATTTTATTAAAATAAAATATTTTTGATTATCAAGGTGGTTAATATTTACTTTTCCTCGTTCGTCATTCATCATATTGAAAACATTTCCAACTCTGAATGTTGACCATGCATGAGCAGCATCATCGTCACGAAATTCCTTCTTGGCTTCACGGATACGTTTAGTTATATCTTCATTCGTTAAAGCTAGATCATGCATCAAAGTACTAAATTTATATTCTGGTAGTCTGTCAAGGTCAAATCTAGCAGAGGAAGGTTCAATAACGGATAATTCCTCCATATAATTGAAACAAATATTTAAATTGAATTTTTAGTGTATATATAATGATTGAAACAAATTACTGCCACTGGCTTAAAATTGGACATACTTCTCCTTGTAACAGAGCATGCGTGAATGAATTCTGTAGCTACCATATGCAATGTGTTAGATATGGAAGTCTTGGACCAAAACCGTTTATTCAGTGTGGTGTTGGAGTCAGAGGAAAAACTCAGTTATGTGTAAAATGCGGCGGTAAAAAATATAGAGAACTAAAACGTTATTATGACAAAAAAAATGGTAAATCCCCTATAAAAACCGTAGAGGATTATCTGGCCAGATTTCAGAATAATGATTTAGACAAATAGTATTAGTATATAAATGGAGCAAAACGAATTTGTAGCGCATCCGATCATCAAAAATTATGAAGCGTCTCGTGATGGCGTGATCAGGAACTGTCGATTAAAAAAACCAGTCGGTAGTGTTAATAAATTTGGTTATTTTAAATTCAATACCAGTGTAGATAAACAATATCTATCACATAGATTTGTGTTCGAGTGTTTTTTTTTTTGGATTGATTAAAGATGGATATGTAGTTGATCATTTTGATGGGAATCCCCAGAATAATCAGCTATCTAACTTGCAAGTCGTTACACAAAGTCAAAATTCTAGACGTGGAAATACAGGAAGGTGTAAAGTATTCGGAAAGAGAGCTATTAAATCCATAAATACCGAAACAGACCAAGAAATGACCTTCCCATCAATAAACGCAGCAGGTAGATATTTTGGCATAAATCCACGATCGGTACAATTTGTCGCAAATAAAACATGCAAATCTGCATATTCAATAAAATACAACCAGCGGGTAATATTTGAATACGTCAAATAAAACTAAATTTTTACTGTATATAGTTCGACTGTCAATTTTGCCAAGGTTTTTGTTTAGCCATAATTACAGTCAAGGGTCCAACTTCACCGTCGCTGCTCTCAGCGTCATTATTGACAGAATCAGATAGCATAATCTTTCTTAATTGCATTATAAGATTATCCACGATCTTTTTTCTTTCGTACTCGTGAGATAGTTCGGATTTAACCTTTTCTATTGACTGTGCAAGAGGTGAAAAAAGCTTTACCTGTGCAAGGGTTGCAAATAGCTTTACCAATAAGATCCTAAGAGTCCCTTTTTTATATGGCATCTATTGCCTGATTTTTTTTTTTTTTTGTATGGGCACTCTTCATGGTTAAGACCTGTCTTATGGTCCACAGGCATCTTATTGAGACTTTTTGGTCCAGCGGACATTCTTTCTGAATGCCCCTATGTGGGTACCCTTCAGGTCACAAGGTCACGAGTTCACATCACCCTACTGTTTATTTTGAGAGGCGCAAGCGCATAGACATTACGATTTCATGTAACCCCC
>JAECUM010051797.1:0-43162 GCA_016617855.1 Megalonaias nervosa | reverse complement strand
TCTTTTTCAAATGAGAGTGTTCTTATTCAGGGAGTAGAGTGCTGCTTTGTTAATGTTACTTTCCATTGTGTAAATCTGTCATCAGACTTAGTTTCAGGACCAATGACAGTCGGAACAGTGTAGTCTTTACCCAATGAGGGCATTCATTTATTATTAGGCAATGAAATGGCCGGAGATAATATTGTGTTTAATCCACTTGTAACTGACAAGCCTTGTTTGGATCAGAAATTAGATCCTATTGAAAAAGAAATCCCTGATTTATACCCAGCTTGTGCAGTTACTATAGCTATGGCAAAGTAAGCTCTTGAGAATGATGTTGATCAGGAATGCATTCCTTTAGCTGACACGTGTATTGGTCAGGCTTTTGATGAGGTCACTTTCACTCCTTGTTTGGATCAATCAGAAGGTATTTATCACAGTGATCCTCTTTTAACTACTCGTTATATTTATTCTAATGAGGGTGACAAACGACAATCACTTGTCGTCGAACAGACAAAAGAACCTGAGATCTCCTGTTTGTTTCAGATGGCCATTAGCAAAACTGAATCCACAGAAGTACCTGTTTGTTATTTTGTTATAAATGAGGTTCTTATGCGAAAATGGAGACCTCCCGAGGTACCTGCTGGTGACAAGTGGTCAGTGAACTATCACATTGTAGATCCAAAATCGTATAGACAGGAACTTCTTATTCTGGCCCATGAAACTCCTTTGGCTGGTAATTTAGGGATCAGAAAGACTTATCATAAGATCTTGAACCACTTTTATTGGCCAAAAATTAAAAGTGATGTTTGTAAATACTGCAGATCTTGTCACACTTGTCAAATAATAGAAATATCCAATCAGAAGATACCTAAAGTCATCTGCAACCTATCCCTGCATTTGACGAACCATTTAGCAGACTAGTGGTAGATTGTGTCGTTCTCTTACCTAAGACCAAGTCAGGTAACCAATACTTGTTGACCATAATGCGTGCGTCTACAGGAATCCCAGAAGCAATTCCTTTGAGGAATATTAAAAACTAAAACAATAGTAAAAGCTTTAGATAATTTTTTTTTTACTCCATTTGTCCTTCCCAAATCTGTCCAGTCTGATCAAGTATGAAATTTTATGTCTGGAATTTTCCAGCAAGTTATGTATGAATTAGGCATCCAGCAATTTAAGTCAAAAATGAAACTAAGGTCTGAGAGAATTACAATGGAGAGAATATTTTTCAGTCTGGTGATAGAGTTCTGTCTCTCTTGCTCATTCTTCAAAATTTTCTTCGGATTAGATATTAGAGCCCTTACAAAGTTAAGAAGAAAATGACTGAGTTAAATTAAAATAGTAGTACTCCTGGACTGTAAATGTATTACAGGAGTAAAAGTATATTGAAAGAGATAGCCAGGTTAATCATGCAATTAATTTTGCTGTACCTGTCCCACACAGTGAGGATTTAACCGATGGAATGCAATCGGACTGCATTGACTTTTGCGGAACAAATCTTCGGAATTCAAAAATTATGAATAACCTGGACCATAAACTTTTACATTTGCAGCAACAAGAAAAGAATGAGCTAAAACAGTTATTACTTGAATATGAGCACTTATTTCCAGATGTTCCTTCATAACAAATAAAACCTACAATGTCGCTGAAATTATAAATTCCACTCTTGTGAAACAACACCCATATAGGATGAACCCTCACAAACGGAAATGTTTGAAAAAAAAATTCAGTATATGCTGGAGAATGATTTCACAGAACCAAGTAAACGTGACTGGAGTTCACCATATATACATGTTCCGAAACCAGATAATACCTTCAACATGTGCACTGACTATAAAAAAGTGAACAGTGTGACTAAAACAGATTCATGTCCATTACCAAGAATCGATGACTGCATTGACAAAATTGGAAATGGAAAGTATATCACCAAATTTAACCTTCTGAAAGGATTTTGGCAAATTCTACTGACGGAAAGGGCAAAGAAAATTTCGGCATTCGTGACCCCAGATGGACTTTATCAATGCAAAGTGATGCCTTTTGGGATCAAAGGTTCGCCTAGTACTTTTCAACGTTTAATAAACATGATTACATCTGGTCTAGATAATTGTGATGCTTACATCGATGATGTCATCATCTACAACGACACCTGGAAAGATCATTTAGCGACAATTCGGAAATTCTTTGACAGACTCACGGATGCAAGTTTGACAATTCAATTTATCCAAAAGTGAATTTTGCCGTGCTTGTGTAACATTTCTAGGACATATCGTGGGACATAAACAAGCTAAACCCATAGATGCTAAGGTCAAGGCTATCTCTGAATTCCCTGTGCCTATCAGTAAAAAGTAACTGAAGCGCTTTTTGGGTATGGCTGGGTACTATCGGAAATTTTGTTCCAATTTTTCCATAATTGCTGAACCCCTGACAAATTTATTAAGCTAGAAAACCAAGTTTCATTGTTCTGAAGAATGTCAGGAGGCTTTTGATAAGTTAACTGGGATACGTAAGGGTGCATCAGTTCTTTCGTCTCCAAATTTCAATAATTTTAAAATGTATGTTGGTGCAAGTGATGTTGGGGTTGGTTCAGTACTGTTTCAAGAAGACAAAAATAGTGTAGATCATCCAGTGTGCTATTTTTCACCAGAGAAATTATTCCACAAACGAGAAGGAATGTTTGGCTTTGATATTTGCATTGCAATACTTTGAAGTGTATATTAATTCAGCTCCTTCTCCGATTATTTTGTTTAGTGATCACAACACCTTTACTTTCATTGCCAAGATAAAAAAAAACAAAAATCATAGACTATTAAGGTGGAGTTTGATGTTGCAGAAATATAATATTGACATCGGGCACGTGAAGAGAAAAACAATTTAATAGTAGATGCACTTTCACGTGTATAGAAATATATTATTTCATGTATACTTTGTCTGATTCATAAGATTTTGTCTGATGTAATTTTTATCACATGTATTTTATAGTAAAAAGAAAAGTTTCATTGCGTAAATCTTTCTTTTTCTCTATGAGGAGAAGTGTTGTGTATATTTAATTTGCATTGCTTGTTAGTTAGGTTTTTGAAAACATATTTTTTATTTCAGTATATGCTACTGTAATGTAACATTGCATGTTGGGCTTTACTTTGTTCAAAACTGAAGTCATTCTGCTTGACCTGAATTGACTTTTTTTCTGTAAACAACTAATAGATAGCGAAATTATTCTCTATGCGTATGGCTTTAAAATCAAAATTATTATTAATAGAAGTAAATATATTTATTTGGGTCTTGGCTAACAAGTTTTGATCCCTCTGCAAATACGTGTCTCACTAAGTTTTAAAATTCGATTTCTGCGTGAATTTTCAGGGTACATTAAAAATGTGAACACTGTTAAGAATTTCAACTCCACAAAAACTAAACGACTTCCTTGTTTATTATTCATAAACTCCAACAGATCATTCACAAAAAAAACTACGATATTAGATTTGCCACCGATAAAAATTTCTTGCTTTAACTCACTTCCATCGTCGCAAGACACGGGCGATAATCCTCTACGCTACTTTATCACCAGTGTCAGCCTGTGCGGACATTTCCTAGTTTCTCAGGAACGTGCATAAATTTGCTTCACCAGTCACTGCGAGCTCGAGTAAATTTCTCTCGCAACTGGGACTAAACATGACCTTTCACCAGTGCCGGATTAAGGCCTTCCATGGCCCTAAGCAATGAAAATATTATGGAAACACCACCCACCCCCCTTACAAAATGCGTAAGTCAAAACAACAATATTAATACCTAACAAGGTGGAAAAATACCAGTGTTGCCATCATTCCAGATCAAAATACTCGTACCTGCGGATCGAAATGATCATATAAAATTCATTAAATTTTATCATCAACAATTAATTTGAATTTTTCTGGTGCCCGTGTTGGGCTGATGCCCTAAGCATGAGCTCAGTGTGCTTAATGGGTAATCTGGCACTGCCTTTCATGCTGTTTGAATTAGCCAATCAAAGTTTTTCTTTCAATCAGAGTCACGTATCGATTGATAAAACGGGGATTTTTATTGATATGTAAGAGATTGTTGATCACGTATTTTTGTTTATTGCATACTCATAAAAAAACAAGGAAATCTTAGGACATGCAGTCACGGGTGACAATGTAGCATAGCTGATTGTCGCTTCCGGCTTTCTTGCATACGATTTGAAGTCGATACTGGCGAAACATACATTACGCGGTATTTGCGATAGTCTTCCCTTGCTTGTAAAAAAAAAAAAAAATTGCCAAATATACACTCAGTGTTGCTGCAAGTCAGTTAGAATTCTTAAAAAAAAGTCTGACCTAAGCTCTCCGTGATTCATAAGCACAGATCAGGACAACGTTATCACTTAACGATTTCTAATTAGTAAAAACCAACTGTTGCCCAGTAGTATATTTTAAAGCTAACCGTGCTTTGACGGGAAATATCCCAGACCCTATTTATGTACTCTACAGTGAATTAGGCTGCTGGAAGTTGATACATTTTAAATATACATAAGATCAGGCGATATGGATTGTGATATCAAATTGCTTCACTACATTTAAATATTTAAATATGCTGTTCTATAGCTTTCTTCAGTCTTTTGTTTTTTTAGGTTTCGAGGGTACGCTGACTTGGACAACATTGGGCTGTACTGTATTTACCCGAATAGGTCCACTAACATCTGCCGTGTGTGTTTGTGTGTGTGTGTGTGTGTGTGTGTGTGTGTGTGATTTGGATTTTAGTCATATCGTTACAATGTCTGCAGTGTGGCAGTTGATAGTGATGTCTAGCATTGGGACGTCATGCCGTATGTAGTATCATGTCACACCCACTCTCATTATATTACGGAAATTTACTATGATTTCTCTATCCTCCTCCTCCTCCCTCGAGCCACAATGATCTACTGAACTAATTAAAACTGGACTCAGATGTGTCACATTTTGCACACGTATCCTTAGCTATGTTGTCGTAGCCTCGACACAGTCGAGGCTAAAGGCGATGCTATACCTTTCAATGGAGCAAATAAAACTACCAAGTAGAGTTATGCATTTTAGGAAGTTTGGCCTATGATAAAATTATTAAGCCTATATAAGGTAAAATATATTGGTATGTTAAGGCTAACCGTACTTAGACCACCATGACAGATAACACGAGATTCTCGCGGTAAAACGGTTTCCAGGTAAGGACTGCTGTACCACATTTGGATATTCTACGATACATTATTCCACTGTACCGTATTTACTACCATCTGTTCAAATTTCAAAAGTGAGTTTAAATGTCCTTATATTGCACATCCCAGAACAAGGATGAAAATGGAAGTAGTTATTGGTTTCTTATGTATGTATATTTGATTTGCATTCTTTGTTAGCTAGGTTTTCTTTAGTTTTTTTTTTTTTTTTTTTATTTCATTAAGTGCTGCGGATAATAATATTTTGGACTTGACCTTGCCCAAAATTAAAAGTTTATTGAGAACTATGATCTTTAGGACTTGTGTTGGTACTTTTATGATTATTTGGGATTTAATTCGCAATACCGTTAGCTCTTTATATATTTTTCACTTTGTATTCTAGGTAAAAAATTATTTGTTGAATTTTATAAACCCTGTTGCTTATCATGCTTTTCCATAGAGTCGTAATAGGTTGAACTAACAATCCAGTGCCGGATTACCAAATAGGCAGAGTAGGCACCGTCCTAGGGGCCCCGCGACAACGGATCAAAATAGTATTGAATTGATTTGATCTTGACGTATTAGGAGATAATTTGCGGGGGGGGGGGGGCGAGATTTAGACTGCCTAGGGGCCTCCATTTAGGAATCACGGTACTAATTCAGTTCCCATAGTAAACCTATGCAAACACCATGATATTAAAAATTCAATAACTTAAAATTTTTGAGTGCTCATGACCAAACCTATATATATATCAGTATAGATGAAACATGGAAGTCAGCTTCTGTGCAGAGGAAAGGATATGAGCCGTGGCATTTTCTGGACCTGCATATGTTTGAAACATTTTTCACTTTCAGCTAGGATAAGGTCTCAAAAGATTCTTTTTCCTAAAACATAACTTAATTATTAACCAATCCTGGTCAGCCAAACCCGTATATACTCTATTTAATGTCCACCCATTTCTAGGCTGGTTCCCATTTTTCAATACCATTAGTACCGTGTGTCCTCCACAGGGTTTAATCCGGCACTGACTAATATGGCGGACGACCCAGCATAAAAAAAATTTGGTGTGAAGAGTATTCACGCTATTGAAATCGTGCTTCAACAGTGAAAAAGAAGACTACTTGATTTGTTTAAGGATATGTAATGTCTTCAAACTTTCTGACAATATACTTAAAATATGCGGGGCGTGAATCACACCCGGCTACTCCATTGATAAATATAGGAACACTTTATTACCCTGTCCACGAAGCGGGGGTACTATTATATCCTATGGTGTTCCTACTCATTTACAAGCAAAAATGTAAAAAAACAAAATCTCTCTCTCTCTCTCTCTCTCTCTCTCTCTCTCTCTCTCGTGCATAACTAATTAGTGTCCCCTTATTCCAGCTTTCACACACCTTCCTACTAATACCAACCATTGCAGCCTTTTATACATATTTCCTACATCATACACACTCATTCATTAGCACACCTCATATAAATTATTTACGTATTCAGCATATGTATTTGACAATGAAATGTTTTATTCGGTTAAATTTGACACTTGAGTTTATTTCTTTAGCAGTTATATGTTAAACTGATTTCAAAATATTGAATATCATCAAAACAAGGTAGAAGCAGACTCCACTTAAGATGACTGATTATTTATTGAATTTAACATACAAATGCACAAACATACATACAGACAGTTATGTTGGATGCAGTAACAATCCTTATCAGTAAACAATCACAAATTACCTAAAATATTCGATAAATCCATTCGACAACGCAACAAAAATCTCGTTTAATCGGTTTAATTTTACACTGGAGGCTACTGCTTTAATAAATGATTTGTCAATCAATTTACCTATAAGAAAATATAAAACTACTCCAGTAAAGTTTTGTCTGTATTGGTTTATTATATTAAATACATTAAAGCAATAAGCAGCATGCACTGTCCTCACAGATGTTTTACGTCTGACTTGTCTTCAGAAATCAACTATCCGATAACCACCTCTCCGCTGTAAAGAAAAAGAGGGGGCAAACGCATTAATTGTATGTAAATATACCCTTTACAAATGATGAAGTTAAGTTATGATGGCATGGCCCATTAGATAATAATTTTGTTGAAAGGCATAACTAATTTGCAGACTTATGCCATGATAATAAAATAATTTGGTCATGTAATGAAAAGGACTCTTATTGAAAATTGTATCCTCCCTGAAGAACGTTCCACATTGATCCTAGATCGAGAAGTATGATAATTAGGAGACACTGAAATTTAAAAACCATTTCAGTTTAGGCATGCTGTTTTCAACCATTTTGAACCGAATATTATCACGAAATCACAACAGTATATCAGACTGAGCTCTGAAATTACAAACGTCGGAAGAGGAATCTGTCAACGATTTTGCGTTATCTGCCTCTCGTATCAATGCTGAAGCACAATAGCTTAAGGATTTTGTACAGTTGCCCATCCGTTTACGTTAGTTATTGTAGGCCACCTGCTCGTTGCCACCTGCTGGATCGTGCAGCATCAGATCACTCTACTGCGACTAAAGCAGTCAGGGGACAATCTGCGTATACCGGTCAATACAGGGCAGAAAATGGTAAAACTACTCCCCCATCGAAGTCTAGGACTACATATGGAAAGCCCCGAGGTTAGAAACAATCATTGGACTTCAGCGACGATAGCGTCACGAACCAACACAGCATAGCCGCACGCAGCGGATGGAAGGCCTACAGAGAACCAGGAGAGGAAACCAGGACGATGTAGGTGAAACTACTTGCAACCACCGACCAAGAGTGGCAATCCCCAGAGAATACTGTACAGAGATTGCTGTCAAAGTTGTCTGACTGTCTGAAAGATAATTGGCATATAACAACAGTGCGACTTAAATAAATGGCCATAATTTGATATAAAATACAGCGCTGCCATTTTCTGTCACTGAAGGTGCCTTTCTCAAACTTAGCCTCGACCAGATATTGAGTAACTCTCACAATGAATTCAAAAGTGCGCCGTGTGCACAAATTTAACTCGTCGCACATGGCCACAAGGTCGAAAGCGACGCTAATGCAAGCTTAGTCAGTCACTGCACCTTTACTTCAGTCTGAATTCGTCTGTCGTCGAGAAATCATCTCCTTATCGCAATCTGAATGGCTGCTATATATGTAAATGTTAATTGATTATACAGGAAGGTTATTTAACCTACTGTATAATACACAATGAGACTGGCTAATTTTATTTCTTATTCCTCCTTATTTGATAGGTATGTTATAAACCGAATTGCAGAAGCTTTTAAATTAACTTTTTGACTGAAAGACATTGCTAGATCAAGCCTTCATTGCCAAATAAAGACCTGCTCATTATGCTGGAGATATTATTGGCGATGTTTAAAGTAATGAAATTGGACGAGGACAATGGCTTTGTTTTCTGGCGTTTTGTTCTTAGCTTTCTTGATGGCTAGAAAATATGATCTTGTGCCTAACTGAGTTAGTGATCTTGATAGAAACAATCAACTCTCCAGGCAGGATATCCTTTGCACTGGCTGTTCAGATGATGAAATGGCCGAAAACAAATCAGAAGGAGTGTTTTATGATTCCGATCGTGGTAAGTTTTTATTTTTCCTATGTGTCCATTTGGCGTGTATAAATAAACAATCCTAAGAATCAATCTCCCTTCCACTTTAATCTGGCATTTTGTTTGTGCTCTAACAAGTGGGTCTATGAATCTGCTACTTAACTAAAATGACATGGATGTTTACGCTACGATATTCGAAAAACGGGCTCTATATTCTTGTCATAAGTGTAGAAGAGGTGACGCTACTTGGGCTTTTAAGACTCGTGTTCCTTCAGAAATGATTCATTTACACGGGGATCGGATACGTGACGCTCATAAGGAATACTTTTGTTTGACTTTGAGGATAAAATATTAGTTTCTCATAAAAATGAGCTCTTTTATCTTGAAGCAAACTTTTCTTTTCCTTCCAAAAGTAACGACATTTACTTTGATATTTTGAGTGACTCCATCGCCAACTATGTGACAGGAATTTAGTACACTAGGGTTCAAGCGTTTCCAAGATTCACCTTATCAAAATTACCTAATAAGATTCCAACGAAACAGGTCTGTAACTGCTCCAGATATAATATTATTCATGTTGGCACAAATCATGTAAATAGGCTTTCAGTTTCCGAACTCTTCAGTTCCTCAACAATCCCTATACGCTCATTAGGTCTCATTGATCAACTAAAATAATCACTCGGATATGCTTACAAGACCAGTAGATTTAGAAACAACTGTTGAGAGCATCAAAAGTATCAGTAAGTGCCTGAAGCCTGCTTGTTCCAAACGAAAGGTTCAATCTCAAGACACTTATCATGCATTAGTAATGTACAATCAGCCTATCAACCTTTCAAGACGGATGATTTCGTTTTAACTGGTAAGGCACTCATGTTTTTTTTAACAGGTATTTATCAACGTTGTGTCCCATTTCCTATAATGCAGTCGTTGACAAACTTCTTTCAGTAAGTAACACGAAATGTATATATGCATTTACTTGAAATTGTTTTTGAGTGATACTTTTCGAACTACATTTGATCTATCTATTTATAGGAATAACTTTGAATAGAAGTAATGATTCTGTGAAAGATGACGATTGTCAAGAGGAACAAAATGTTGAAATTCGTTGTCACATTCTCGTGGGGTCGTACGTAACACCCCTGGGTCTGGTTCACTGTTAGTAAGGTGTATTTAGTTAAATTTAGGGTTGTTGTTTTTTGGGCGGACTTGCGGAATGTAGGCAAAATATAAATTATATTATATTAATTAATTTATCTGTATCGTCAAATTACATCATTCGTTGTAAGGTGGGAAAATATCTGATATTTTATATGTGTAATAAAGTGTAAATATAAACTTATGCCAAAGAATCCATAATATAAGATTTTTTAAATTTGAAAAGAAATACTTTCGTGAATTCTCTTAATCTATTATCACATATTCTGATTTGTAACAATATCGCTCCTAATCGCATTATTACATATACCATCTTATATTTTTATTACACATACCATCTTATATTTTTATTACATATACCATCTTATATTTTTAGTTTGAAACTCACAGTTGACGATAATGGTGATCATAATGTTAGCACGTGTACACCTACTACAACTGCTACTTCTAGAAAATAAACAACAACTTAAATGAAATTGTGTATGCTTAATTTTATATTGTGTGCTTGATCATTGTCTGAGACTGAGGGTAGAGGTCTGACCGGTGCAAGAGTAATTTGCATACACAGAAACTTTACTCCTTCCTTCTACTCACATAAGCATTACACATACAATGTGAATAATCTTATAGAATAATTATCTTCTTTACACGAGTCTGTAAATTGGGGTGGGTGAGTGGGTATAGATTGCGTACTGCTTTATTCCCGGAAATGAAAATTTTATCGGATCGACTATTCTATCTGACACGACGACTCATTGGACTTCAATCTAAGCTTTTTGTCCAGTATCTCCTATAGTTTGGGTCATTGTACTTTCTGTTGACGTCTGATAGATGGTGTAGAGTGTGACCCGTGATGTCGATACCACATAAAGTATCCGAGTAAGTTGATCTACATACCACTGTTTACACCTCCACAAAACAGTTAATTGAATAATTTGTCAGAAATATATTTGAGTTGTTTAATAATTTACTTACCATTGGCACAAACTTCGGAAAAACAGAATGAACTCTTCAACCTGAACATTAGCTTTTAGCAAATATGATTGAGTGTACGTTTTCAATTATTTTTGTACAACGTTGAGACATTGACCTATATAAATTTAGTATAGTGAAATGAACAATGACAGATTTTTTTTTTCGTTTACTCTACTATCACTATCAAAATTCTTACCCGATTTCAGTGTGGTTATATCCTAACTTGCAGATGAAGTTTTTCGGTAGATTGCACTGCTCATCTACCCAGTTATCTACCACGTGGATGGCTAAACAATTTGCAGAACCGTAGTTGTCCGGCTGACGAGTCCCCCATTTACTGTAAGGAGTAAGAGACACCTCTATTTTGCTGGTTTCCCAGACCCATTCCCCCTCCACGATGGTGTCAGAAGCCCCCAGCCAGAAGTTGTCTGCATCGAAATGATGTCAAAATAGGTGATACAATTTAGCGTATTATTATTATTATTATTATTATTATTATCACCATCATCATCTTAACAAACTCTTGCAACATGCAAAACCACATCAAGCATAATTCTGGGGATCAAGCATGTTCTCAGGTGTAAGCGTTGACAGTTACGTCACAAGGAGTTTATGCAGAAGAGAAATACATCTATTTCAAATATAAAGACCAAAGGACGAAAGATGAACGGCTCTGGATATATATTATAAAATTGTTTCGTCTCCGATAACGTCACATCTAAGTATTACATACAGGCGTCAAAATGGGCAACCAGTAAGCCATAGCTGCCCCATTTCCTGTTCATATTGCGGAGGTGGTGTGCAAATTATGAATAAAGGACAATTTGATTGCAGCCCCACACTTCTGACAAAATCCCACTGCTTCCTAAGGAGCATACCATTTTCAGAATTGCTTTTGCTTGCCAGCGTCACAGGTGAGAACGAAACGTCCGTCGTTATATGAGTGGATTGAGGGATGCGGGGTGGTCACACGCAAATTAACACTACGCCGTAGGATAACATGCCGGGGACAATACGGATTCGTTAAATCCTATGTTAAAATGGTCCATAGGTTTAACATGGGGATGCTATTATAGAGTCAAAAGAGTTTAAAGGGTTCAACGGGAATGGTAATGTTAATTTTTTTTATCCCCAATCCAAAACACTACATATATATGCATCACACCGTGTGTAGTGACTAATACCCTGTCATCTACCACCCAAACCGCAGTGTATAATGACCAATACCCTGTCACATACTATTCAACATTCAACCTTTAGTCTTGGCCAACATTTTACAGTTTCCGAAATTTAGTACTACCTTTAGTCAGCCCATTTTAGTGTCATTATGAGTTGGTTCCCAAGATTACTGTACACTGGTACAATATATGCAAATTTACTGTCACCTCCAGTATGATCTAAGGTATAGGTAATGCTCTATACTGTATTTAAATCTCGGATATATATATATATATATATATATATATATATATATATATATATATATATATAACCACTAGGTAGCTGGTCACTACACACTTCATGCTGATGATAAAGTGTCGGGTGTTGGATAATTGATGACGGGGTACTTGGTACTACACTCAGCCTCTTGGAGAGTATATGTAGTGTGTGGAAAATAGATGACGTGGCATTGGTCACTACAATCTATGTGTTGATGGTATAGTGTTGGTTGTTACATAGTTGATAACGGAGTATTGGTCACTACACACGGCGTGTTTCTATAGTATATGAGATGTGTTAGATAGTAGATGACGGGGCATTGGCCACTACCCAAGGCGTGTTGGATAATAGATGTTAGTGTTGGATTGTAGATAAAAATTGTAACATTACCATTTCTGTTTGACCCCATGAACAATTTTGAACATTTTAACATAGGATTTTCCATATGACCCAACTGTCACAATCATGTTAACCTAAGGCGTAATGTAAATTCCTGCATGACCCCAGATCCAATCATTTAACTGCTAACGTAGTTTTATCTTTTTATTTTTTTTCAACAAAATGCATGTATATTATGGCAGTCTAGTTTCATAGTGTGAACGCTCACCACTTTACTAATGGACTCAATAAATTAAACAAAGAAGGCATGCACAAAACATTCTGTATTGTCACTAGCAGTATAGGAACATCATATACAGATTTGTTTATTTTTAATTAAATGTAATTATTCTGAAGCCGAATCCTCCCAATTATGATCAATTATCTCATGCTCAACTTGGAAAATACAGCAACGTTACTACCACGATTTTTGACATACTGATAACCTTCATTTCCACGCACCCCGATCCTCGCCCAGACTGGACCTCCTAATCAGTATTCAGTTACATAGTATCTTTCTGTTGTAACTGCACTTATAACGTTTAATAAAAGCTATTTGAAACTGTTAGTATTTATGAAATTTTAGTAGTGGACTTTGACTCCTTCTAAAGACCCGAAGTCGAACATAATAATACCCGTCTTTAAAAATAAAGTACCTAGTGCAAGGTTTTTACATGCTAGTTTGGAAGAGATAGAGTTACAGACAGGTGGATGGAAACAAAAGCATAATGTGTGTGCCAGTGTTTGTGTCTGTCTGTATGTTACATACGTCCGAGAACCTTTATTTCGGTTTCTATAAAATGTCCTTCCCTTTCACTCTCGATTTCTGCCAAGTAGCCTCCTTGAACGATGCACATTTCCTGATCCAAGTTACAAGACAGAAGTAAACGATTTATGTAAGATAAACAAACAAAAAAAATAAATTGTAAATGAAAACTTAAGAATGGAGAAATGTCACATTGCTCTCTGATATGCTGAGCACTGAGAACATACACACATACATACATACATACATACATACATACATACATACACACGCACACGCACAAATCACATGGCAAATAACAATCCTTTCAAGCACGCTGCATCCAGAAATGTATTGCATAGTTTGGGAAAGATAATGATAAGTGTGAAAAGCGAACGTTATAAAACTAGTTTTTAATTTTCTGAGTGTTTTCTACTTAAACTGAGTCCTTGTCGAAGGCAATTACAAAAAATAAAAAATAAAAAAAATAAAAAAAATAAAAAATTAAAAAAAGACCAGAGAGAAACAAGTACAACAATAAACACAAAAGAAAGCGCGGAATTTGTTCAACTTTACATGATTGTATGTCTCATGGAATTGTTGCTTATACATTTTTGATGTCGCGCCTTACTGATGGTAAAATGACAACCTAGTTGGCATTCTGAGGTCACGCCTTCTCGGTCGCGTCTCATCTAAGTTGAACCAATATGTATATGCTCGTATCATAAGCCACTAAGATATCATTCAGATGATTTGAGCTGAAGACGTAAAGAAGAACAATTCGCATGATACAAAGTTTTATTTACCTAATTTCTATCAATTGGATTTGATGAAATTAAGTTTCCTAAATATTCCTCTCTAGATATAAAAACAGTTGTCTTCGCACATTACCATTGAGTTTAAATCTATTGCCCTCGTTATTAACAAAATATTTTTAAAAAAGGACAAACAGTTACAGTTCTTAGAAAGTTGAAATAAATTCATTTCTGAGGGTATTTGTTAATAAATATGTGTAAACCATCTCATAGTATCTATTTAAAATGAAAGTAGGAACACCTTATTTCAGTAATTCTATCATCATGTGTTAGGAAGTTTGTCGTCATATTACCATTGCTTCTGGCCACGAGAGGGTGTCTCGGCTGAAGAAATAGCAGTTTTCATCGTGGTTTAACCATCCTTGCTGGCACTGACCACTGACTAAAGTAGAAAGAAAAAAAAAAAAAAAAAAAAACATTGGCAGAGAATGAACATATTTTTTTCATTTGGCCTAATTTCGTTTTTGTTTTCTTTTTTTTTTTTTTTATTGGTGTTGTGATTTGCTTGGGATAGTCATAGTTTTAAAACAAGTGTAGCAAAACAATGATTTCTACTCCAGACATAAATTATATGCTGCGCAATATGTTATATCGCACTTCCACAATACAGGGGCTTACATTATGCCATGCAAAATGTTACTTCGCACTTCCACACTATAGGGACTTACATTATACCATGCAATATGTTATATCGCACTTCCACACTTTACGTACATATATTATACCATGCAATATGTTATATCGCACTTCCACACTTTACGTACATACATTATACCATGCAATATGTTATATCGCACTTCCACACTTTACGTACATATATTATACCATGCAATATGTTATATCGCACTTCCACACTTTACGTACATACATTATACCATGCAATATGTTATATCGCACTTCCACACTTTACGTACATATATTATACCATGCAATATGTTATATCGCACTTCCACACTTTACGTACATATATTATACCATGCAATATGTTATATCGCACTTCCACACTTTACGTACATATATTATACCATGCAATATGTTCTAAGGCGAGTATGGTCATTTATTATCATGTTGACATAATAAATTGCACACTGTACTTGATTCTAAAATGGTCTCATTACAGGCTAGTATCGCAGACTACTCCATAACAGTGTAATAACGAAGGAGTACTGTACGTGTAGAGAAGACGGAGTATGGGGAGAAGAGGTAAGCTGGAGGATGACGAGAGGAACAGAACTCACGGAAGAACAGAAAAGTTTCAGAGTTATTCATTAATTATCCCATTCTTGGGAAATTTTCACATCTCATCTTTTATGAATTTCTACGAAATATAATTTCTTTGAAAGGGATATAAACGAGATTTAAAAGACAGTGAAGTAAAATAATACAACTGGTTTTTCATAGACTTTAATTAGTAGTAGCACACAGACACTTATATCACAAAGGCATTATGGTATTCTCTAAATAACCTTAAAGAAAATTGTGAATACTTACCTAAAACATAAGTAGACAAAAAACCAAAAAGGAAAGTGCATAAACTCATTGTAATTTCTTAGGTTTATAGGTAACTGACAATTGTAAAGGTGGAAGTTTTACTTGATAGTAAGTGAAAAGAGATAAGAACCAACCATCCTATAACTTATAATGCCATAATGAGATAAGAACCAAGATGGCATGACACGAACACACGAGATATGGTTTGTCCGAAAACAATCATAGATCTTTGTTGAGGTCAATATAATGTTTATTAATCAGTAAACCTTGTGTGTGTGTGTGTGTGTGTGTGTGTGTGAGAGAGAGAGAGAGAGAGAGAGAGAGAGAGAGAGAGAGAGAGAGATTTAACGCTCTGTAAAAATGTTAGTCGTATCACTAAGATGTCTGCATTGTGGCAGTAAATAGTGATGTCTAACACCGGGACATGATCCCGCATTTGGAGGTGTGTCACTTTATCAATCTCTGGTCGAATTCTAGTGCCACGTTAAGGTTATAAATTGATCACTTGATGATCTGGGTGGGAAAAACTGAAAGTAGCGAGACCGTATTGTAACCAGCTATTGTATAAAAATAAAATGTATGTTTTTGCTACTCGCCAACGCGAGTGTTAATAGTTAAATAAACACACTGGGATCGAATCCTCCACAGTTTTGACATAACTTTGGTTAATAAATTAAGTGTGTTATTAAGTAAGAATCACATTTTATTGACTTAGGAAAGACGTTGAAAGCTCGTGACAAAACTCTTCCCTTGTGTTCAAACAAACGTTTGCAAACAGCGAACAGTGATCCACTCTAAGTAACAGAGAAGTGTGAACAGGACCAAGCTGTAATATGGAAGAAAGCGCTCTAACATTTAATACAATACAGGGTTATTTCAAAAAGTTTCGAGGAATCCGATATCATTTTGCACTATTTGATTCGGTATTAAACGTTATTTCAAATGCGTTCTCCAGACTCATTCATACAATAAGTTCTCTTCCAATTGTTTGTATCCGATACAGAGACGGCTGTATTTTATCAGATAAATAAAGTCTGCCATCAGCAATACAATATTCGTTATTACTGGGTATTTTGGAAATGAATCTTTCGACACTTAACTGTATAACAAACTCAAACCTAATTCAAATTTTCTACCTTAAAACGTCATTGCATTAAACCTAATTTAA
Organism: Megalonaias nervosa; assembly: GCA_016617855.1. Classification (NCBI taxonomy): domain Eukaryota; kingdom Metazoa; phylum Mollusca; class Bivalvia; order Unionida; family Unionidae; genus Megalonaias; species Megalonaias nervosa. The sequence continues at coordinate 26,277 of JAECUM010051797.1, read as the reverse complement.
ATTTTCTACACTAAAACGTCAATGTATTTTGGACTAAATGTTGCCTTAATATTTCTCAGGCCGTAATTCGAGTTTCCTCTGACCCTTGCCACCCCATTTTTGATATTTGAACATTTATATTGGGATGGGTGTACCCCAATATAAATGTCCAAATATCAAAAATGGGGCGGCAAAGGTCAGAGGAAACTCGAACTACTCAGGCTTTAAAATGGTATCATAAAGGTCTCACTTCTAACTTGAACAGTATCTCCATTCCTACACTCAAACTTCTTCTCATTCAATGTGATTGATAAAGCAGAATCAGTATTTGTTCAGGAACAGGTAGGCCATGTTACATTTGTTACAAACAAATATCAAATTTAGATGGATTCTAAATAGCGATTGAAATTAAAAGCGCGCGTGTGTGTGTGTGTGTGTGTGTGTGTGTGTGTGTGAGAGAGAGAGAGAGAGAGAGAGAGGGTATTAGCTGAAAATAATCTGTCTCGTTGACAATATTGGTTTATATTGCTTTATTCGCACAAATCTGATGGTTTTATGCTTATTCGTTAATGGCATTGGGATTTTGTAACTTTGCATGACTGAAGGGACTTTTGAGGTACTTAAATACGTGAACAAATGGTCCACAACCCTGATAAGTGGAAAGCTTCCATGTAGGCGCTATGTTCCAAGGGAATGAAGCGGGACGACAATGACGATGATGATGATAATGATGATGATGATGAATGTGACTCGCGGAATACTATTTTTGTTTACAATAATACTTACATTTCTTTCGTTGCGCAAACAAAATTGTAGAAACTCATTTACTTATTGTGTCTTTGCTTGATAAGAGGGAAACCTGAATATTGAACGAAAATATCGACCATTTATGAATACACATTAACCCCTGTATATGGCAGGGTTAGGAATGTCGTCATGTTTTGCTAAGAAAAAAAGGAATTTGGGCGTCATTTTACTATATATCGCATACCATAAGGACCGGAAATTGATTTTATTATCAGATTTAGCTCTATCCTTGTGCCAGTAGCTGTATATTTTGGGATTCAGGTACATCGATTGCTTCGATCTCTTTACCTCTAGGCTACAGAATGACTTTTGATGAGACACTTTAAACAATTTTGTTTGTTTCAAACATTTTTTGCAACACGGCAAATAAACTTTCAAAATTCTGCAATTTAATGTTCATATACTTCTTATTTTCATCCTTCTAAATGATAGCTTAATTCTTACCACGATCAATTAATACAAAAACAGAAGAGAAATAAATTACCGTTCTTCTCATAGTTATTTGACTCAGCCTTGCGTTACTGAGTGAAAACACATTTTCACGCAGACCATAAAACATTTTTCATGCTCTTTATTCTCTCACATGATAATTACAAAGTATAGACGAATGGTTCAAATTTTGAATGAATGGGATTGCAGAAATTTCACTTCTTGCTTGGGTTCATCTCGCAAATGTAGTTTAGTGATGCCCCATGGCATGATTCATCGCGCCAAGTTCCATCTGCGGCAATCGCCATACAATTTTCAGCTCCCCCTCCGTTCGGGTGTCCGGGATACCAGTTTGAATACGATGAGGCCCTGAGCTCCGTCATTGATTGTTGCCATACCCACTCTCCTTCTACTATGGTATCTGATCCGCCAATCCAAAATTCTCCTGCAACATGAAATTTAAAACAAGTTGTACACTTTCTGTTACTGGATGCAAGACTGTCTTCAGATATATGATGGTTGTTCCTCCATTTTAAGTCCATCATAAAATCGGTTTACATTTGACTTCCGGACTTAATTGCTGGCCAATAGTGAATTGATGCATAGTATGTAAAATGTAGCTCTGAAAATCCCATCATGCAACAGCGACTGACGTATATTATAGAAAATGTAGTTCTGAAAATCCCATCATGCAACAGTGAATTGATGTATAATATGGAAAATGTAGAGCTGACAATCCCATCATGCAACAGTAAATTGATGCATAATATGGATACTGATAGGCGCTGTTCTTGGCAAGACTTATTTAAATATTTTGTGTTAAAAATAACCCATTGTCTAGTCCTATTAGAAGGTGACATCATTATATGTCATGCACCGAAATACGGTAAAATACTGTACGTGTGAACTTTCTTGTTCGTCGAGATAAAGGTATAACGAAAAGCGACTTACGAGCAAAAACCTTTACTTGGTTTTCAAGGAAATGTCCCTCTCTGTCGCTTGTTGCTTCCGCGAGATATCCACCACTGAGTTTGCACATAGTCTTTGAGAAATCAGAAAGAATATGGTAAGCGCATATTATTTTTCTAAGAATGACAATGCAGTACTGACTGGTAAGGAAAACAAAGTAACAACATAAACACAATTATAAAGGTACACTCATGAAAACTTTAAATTTTTACAAAATAAATAATTTCAGCATCTCTACTAAAGAATCCATACATTCAATCATAATGAAAGAAACACACACACACACACACACACACACACACACACACACACACACACACCCAAAGTTGCTGTAAAATAATGACAACGAACAGTGCAAAACTAGTTGTTTTAGTGTGGGGTTTTATACTAAGCTAAGCGTTTTCAAATACTTTTGAGTGATTGTCAAAAGCCAAAGGTATATGCAGATGCTACAAACAAGATAAACAATGACAAAGAAGAAAACGTTCAATTTACAACACTTGACATGATTATGGATCTAATAGATGTGTTATTTTAAACTCATCAAGATCACTCCGAACCAACAAGAACTGTAAAATGTAATAATTATAGGTAAGTGAATAATTAACTCAACGAACTATTGAAAATACGGGCTCTAAACAAATAATGATTTTATTGTATTTGGGTGTGGGTGCCTGTTATGAACCCTCTTGGTTTAAGCCGCACGTTTTCCGTGTTCTTACGCGGTGCATCCAGTAAGATTCCTTTTCTTTCCAGTTTCGGAACTCCAGCTGCAGTTGTGGGCAAATGCAGTTAGTGTGTTGTCAATGAAAGTGTAATGAGAGAGAGAGAGAGAGAGCGCAAAATGTTTTTGGTAGTTGTTTTCAGAGTAATTTTGTTGAGAATTAAGTGTGCGTTGTATTTATTTGCAAACATTACGTGACTTTTGTTAATATTTTTGTATTCTATGTACAACAACTTTAGAAATCGGTTCATTGTCGATATCACCTCTGAATGAAGTTTGTGTAATTTTGCTTTCTTGTTTCTTATTTTTGTTCGCTAGCAATGTGCAACGAATGTTATTTCACGTTAATTTATATGATATAATATTTCTCACTCAAACTATTACCAAAGCAGTATAACAAAACGTTAATAATATAATTCTCTCCGTAAGTGCCTAAAACTCACGCCCTCACTATTTCCAATGATCAGTACTGCCTCAGTCTGATTAAAATGAGATCTTGACTGTGCAATTTCACGTAGGACATTGGAGATCTGATTTTAATCACATTGAGTACTGCTTCCTCTGTCTCGTAGCCCTTCGTCTTATATGGCTGTTCTGCACGTGCACAATATTACACTTGTCATGCCTCTATCATTAGTCTCTAAGTATGGGTGTGTATGTATGTATCTCTCTCTCTCTCTCTCTCTCTCTCTCTCTCTCTCTCTCTCTCTCTCTCTCTCTCTCTCTCATTATATATTAAAAGCAGTGCTGAAGGGGGATGGGGGTGCACTAGTATGTTCAAGGAGAGGGACAAAGAGACATACAGACCATTGCCTCCACCCATGTTAGTGTGTCACGACTGAGGAAGTAGCAGGAGGCATCATGATGTAACCAACCTTGTCCACACTGGCCAGCAACTGAAAGCAAATGACTTCGATCGCATTAGTAACAGGACTGAATAGCTTTGTACATACATACATACATACATACATACATACATACATACATACATACATTGTTATGACTCTATGGTTACAAACTTAGCAACAAAAAAGAAAATCGAAACCAACAAGTTTTGTACAACTTAACAAACAATATAATTAACAAATTTATAAATGAAAATGTGAGAGGAACTTACAGTATTATCAAGTGAATTTATATAAAGGCTTATGACAGTCCTAAATGAATGAAAAGTTCCTTATAAATTTCAAAACCGGAAATGTACTAGTCCTCCAAACGCCATGACGTTGTCAAGATGGCATTGTCCAGAATTCCTTCGAATAATTTATAACAGTTCCATAATAATAGTATAGTCAAATTATGAGCACTTTATATTAACACCGAACAGTCCAAACTTATGTTTTTCCTCTCGAATAATATCTAAGTACAACATAAAATACATATGCAGACTTACAATAAGAACACAATAAGTGTGAATGACTCCAAAAATCAGAATGAATCCGATTGCTTATTTCTCTCCTTATATACACCGTATATTGCAACAGTATTTCGCAATAGACCCCACGTGACAGAATAAACTACTCATTTTGCATCACTTTGGCCTATTCATGGGACCTAATCCAATCAATGGCAAGGTACAGTATTATTCTAGAAACGTCGATACCCCATCAGCCACTGAGAAATTAAGCCATAAGCGCCATTTGAATCTTATTATTGAGATTATTATTATTACCTGTCGACATTTACGTAATTATATATTTAGAGATCCGATGCAATATTACGATCTTAACAGATTCAAGTCATGTACGAAAAGCAATATAAAAATATTCTATACACATTGCAGCCATGAATAAAAATTATAAATATAAGACAAAATCATGTACCAGGAGTTGCAAAAAACATAGATACATACATACATACATACATACATACATACATACATACATACATACATACATACATACATACGTGCGTGCGTGCGTGCGTACGTACGTACATACATATGATACAAACATTCTCATTCCAAACATTATGCGTGGACTAGTAATCGTACACCTACACGAATTGTTCACATTCTAAATATAATGTGTGGCATACTGATGTTATAGAGTCCCTACACTAGTTGTGCACATTCCAAATACATGTAAAATGTGCGGCCTAATGATATTCAAATACTCCTGTACTAGTTCACAAAACTGAGTATGATCTCTGCAACGAGAATGCTGTTTCGCAACAACTCTTGTACCGAAGGCGTAACGATAATATGGTATAAATTGTCTGGCAACAAACTTAAACTAACCTGCTACTCTTAGTGCTAACCAGAAAAACGTCCCAACTTAATAAACATGCGCAATCGACACCTGTCTTTTTCTGTATATAACGCAATGTTTAAAAACGATTGTGTGGAAAAACATTCAGGCATGAAGCATTGTTCACGATATTGCGTTGTATTAATAAGAACAAGATGAACAACAATAAAAACGCACCCACATTATATATATATATATATATATATATATATATATATATATATATATATATAGCATAGTATATATATATATATATATATATATATATATATATATATATATATATATATATATATATATATATATCATGAGCTTAATCATATAATACCTACATTTGTTTGCGTCTGTTGACTGCCATCAGATGTTGTAACGATTTTGACTCGTAAATGACACCAACAAATTATATGTCGACAAAACCTATATCAAATAAACACGATTGCCTTGGATTATATAATTTCATTTTCGTAATTGCCACCGGTAACCCTGTATGGTTTCTGAACGCACTTTTTAATGTAAAAATAAAATCAGTGAATTTTACCTGTATTTAGAGAAGGCAATTTTCCGATATTTATTGAAGACCTTAATTTTGACAGTTTCCTGATCAACTGTATCCATGATTTCATTCCCATATACATCTTCTACTAACCCACTCCAGCTCACCTTACTGTCTCTCCAACCGCCCTGCGATCTCTCAGCTCGCTCTATACTCTCTTCACCTCACTTTTTCCAGCTCACTTTACGTTCACTCCAGTTCATCCATTTTCAACAATATGGCGTGCCAAAAGTTCACGATGTAAAAAATTCTGATAAACCTGCGTCACAATCATACTATTGAAAATCATCTTTTATTTGAATGATATCTCGTCTCCCAGACGGGATCCACATCCTCATATTTGATCTTGGCACAGGTATACATTGTTTTCAAAATATTTGTCGATTAGATCTTTTACGACAGACATAGATGCTTGTCCTGCCTTTATCCCAACTTAGCATTTTGTTTGCAACTGAATGCAGCTTAAATGTAATGCATGCTATGATTTACATTTTTTAATGCACGCTTTTTCTTTGCACACATATATTTGTATTTGGCTCACGCTGCTACTACTTCAACAACGGCAACTATTTCTTCGACTACTACAAAGAAGATGGTACTAATGATGACGATGATTACCGGTTTCCTTGCACAAGACGTTGCAATATATAATGTTGGTTTAAATAATAATAATAAGAAGAAGAAGAAGGACAACAACAACAAGAAACCAACCTGATATAAAATTGTAAGCAAGAAGAATACTGGTAGACCATAAGTACATCTTTTGTCGCTAGTACCTTGAGAACTGTTACGTGTTCGTGTGCACCTTGATAACGCAGACCACTCTTGTACAGACAAATAGATAAAATTTATGCCATCGTATACATGTCAAGTCAAAGACGGGAACAACACCGTCGCTCAATAAATTATTCAGGATCTAGGTCACTAAAAATAGTCTTCGCACACTGCTCGGTCCCATTATCGGTTTTGTTTATTTCCTTGATTGTTTTCAAAAAAGACTTTGATTGTAATGAAAAATAAATATAAAGTGCATATGTGCGTCCAAAATTTGAGTTTACCGGAAGGACCAACTCAAAGACACATTAAGTTCCATATACCAAATTTACTCGGATCCAATTTCAAATGCAGATTGTTCGGAATAATCAGTAGCAATTTCAGATCAGGGTCAATGTTGCATGCAGCTGAACCAGACTTTTAGGCGAGTATATACGGTCAAATTCTTTTCTTTTAAGTCAACAAAGCTGAAATTGGAGTGTAAGGCTGGAATCTTTAACTACTGTGTATAAGTGGATATACTAATTTATCTGCATGTATGTCGTGTCTTCTTTGCATGAGGTTTTCAACTAACCTTGTTGTGCGTCTATTAATCGGCAAATTGTATAAACGGTTACAGAATAATACTTATATAATACAGCAGGTGCCAGTAGAAAACATTTAATTATAGCGGTGTTTGCGGTATAGGGTGATACAACTTCCTCTTCCTTTAACGATCACGATGTGCAATTCAGCCTTGTCTCCTTTTACTGCATTTCATTGCACAAGGACATGTAATATTTTCATTCATTGTACACTGAAGAAGCTTGTGCTGACGTTTTGTCAAGAAAAAAAATTGAGCACCTAAGCATGTAACTATCCATGCGTATTTATTTGACATTATTTATTTACGTCTTTAATTAATACTGAACTAAATTATATTAGAAGAGTATGGCTAATGGGATTTTTCTATATTTTCAGGTGAGTAAAATTATATATTTTTAGGAAGAAGTCGAAGAAGACACAACTCAACCAGATGTCGTACCTGAGGTCCCGAAAATACAACCGAACCCGCTACTGCGTCACGGAAGCATGGGTAGAACTTTCATTTGAAGGGAAATGCTGTCATCTTACGTTCTTCGGTATACCGTACACAGAGGCTTTATGTATCGTCCCGAATAGACCATATTATACAAATCTTTGCATTGATAAACCCTTTTTAAAATATTAACAAAAAAGGATGTCAGATATTGTATACCACTGATGCAAATTTCATTTTAATACCTTCAAGCTGTCTTAAGTTATTGGAAATTCGACATGCCTACCCTCATATAAACAGTCTGTCAAACATGACATAATATGACAGAAATGCCTGACAGCATTGTAATATCTGAGTCATGCAGTGCAAGATGTCGTCCTTGATATGCTAGACCAACAAGTTGTTCTCCACGTTTACCTTTTTCTTTCAGACATAACTGATGGTGGAGAACAACTGTATGAAGACTTTATGTGTTGTTATTTAGGCGGATTATTGCTGATGCATGCTTGAAATGCTTTCAAATATTTTATGCATCACCTCATGGCAAGAGCAATGACTCGCACCATCCCATGCATTAGTCAGTTCCTGGTGATATCGGCTTTGCTATACACTTATTGCGCGTTGCTTTCTGTGCATGAATCAGCAATTCAAATGGAAAGTCAATAGCTGCTGAATACACAGGTGTTTTGCTCGGACAGGATTAATACTGATAAAAGCAAGTGTTGTGAACGATCTAATGTCATGGATCAATAGAGGATGGATTCTACTTACCATCTGCAAACATAGGTCAGTCAAAATAAATGTATTAATTAATAGCGACTCGCCTGTTAATCCGCCTGAATAACACGTTTTTGCTCCAGCAGAAATTGTCTACATACAGATATTCTCCGCTGCCAGTCATATCAGAAAAAGACAGAGGGAATAGTAAAAGAATATAAGGGTTCTAGCTCAGAGACCCCCCTCTCCCCCAAAACAAGTATAAATTCCCTATCTTAGAGACCCCCACCCACCACCTATCCCTTATCCAAGTGACGTCTGCCTCAGATACTATAGACCAGACGACGGCTAATAATTTATCGATCGGGGAAATGTATCATATTACAGAGACTTGGTTTTATTTTCCCAGCAGTTCTAAAACGTATGTAATGGAAATTCCAAAGGACATTCTAGAAAGTACGTAATGGAAATTCCAAAGATTACGTAATAGAAATTCCAAAGAACATTCTAGAAAGTACGTAATGGAAATTCCAGAATAACGCTATGAAAGGCAGGCAAAATTATTCTCCGTGTTCATTCAGCAAGTGGATCTGTATGTGAGCAGGTAAGTCCTTTCTTATTTTTTTAAAGAATTTCATCACCTATTACTAAAAATATTATTGAATAAACTGTAGTGTGTGGATCTAAAATAAATCTGCCGAATGTTGTTGTGAACAGCTGTTGCAGTACATTGTATAGCTGGAAATCAATAACTACCTGGAATTTACGCAAGATTATGTATACTGCTGTTACAGCCATGTTTTATGATAATTATTTTCGTACTTGCTAACTCTCAATGGCAGAATATCTGTTAACATAGTGTCATTAATACGGAACTCTCGTATTAAGTCGTCCATATAATATTTTGCACCTCGCAAATAAGATCGTATGTGATCAAGTAATTTTTTGTAAGTGATACTAGCTGTTTTACAAGCATTTTTTTTTAGTCTCAAGTCGAGGCTCAATTTTTTTACACGCCGTTGCAAGAGAAACACCAAGACCAGATATTATAAATAAAAACGGGTTTAATGATGCGCCACTTGAAATTATACCAGAGCTAGTCATGAGCAGTGGTAAATATGATATTATTCGAAGTATTCTACTGTAATACTTGTAACATTGTTTTACACACCAAAGGTTTTTATGATAATATCTGTAATATTGCATTAGAGCGTCAACATCTTGTTTTGGAATTTCTTCTGAAATATGATTGAAATCGATGATCTGTTTTTTCATTATACAATATTTGCTTACAATATTATATAATATTAAAAACTCTAGCACCAACAATAGAATCAAGAAACTCACGGAACTTATTATAGTTAGGATCAGCTATAAAATCTCTGTACTTGTCATAAACATCAGACGAAGTATCCTTATATCGTTCATCTGTCAATACCTCATTTTTCTTTAACCAACTGTAGGAATCAAACGTGTTTTCTACTTCACGTTCATAAAAATCTGTTTCATTCACCAAATTACTGTATTCTCTTTCTGTTTCATCAATAACCCCAAGTACCAAGCTTATTTGATTCAAAGTAAAAATTTTGAGGACAAGATATTGTCTGATAATTGCATATGCGACTACGATATTTATCAGCATTAATTTTTGGAGTGATTTTCGTCCCAATAAGGTAATTTGAGTAAAAGTATTTACTTTAAGCCATAATTTTTCGTATTGTTTTGTGAATATTTTCTCGACTTCATTGCAATAATTTCGCAATGATGATTGTCTAGAGCGTTGAAGTGATGGAAGTGGAACATCATGTTCTTCACCTATGTCGTAATAAGAACCAATCCCTGCACCAAATGTTGTTTGATTGACTTCCTCAAAAAACGTTTCTCGCTCATCATCGCTGAGATTACTAATTTCATTGTCAAAATCTTTGATTATTGCTAGAGATTTGTTAACAGTAATCGGATAAAATTCTGTGGTTTTTTACGCACCATTGGTAGGAGTGCGTTTGAGTATGCTTTTATAATTCATTCCGTATCCGGCGTCATTCTAACAACTTTAACTAGGGTTTCCTTGTCGTGGTAGCATATGCCGAGAGGTTTAAAAATGTTTCGTTTTGAAAAACTATTGTATAACTTCTTGTTCCCTTTTATTCCTATTATCTTAGATTCCGCTAGTTTGTCGAGGTCATCATGGATATTATTTACTCGTTCTTTTAAATCTACTCTTTCACCATAAGCTCGTGTTTTTATTAAGTTTGATTTTATAATCAAATCTAAATTTTCAAAATTAAGCTCTGGCAATATTTTTTAGCAGGATTTCACTTTGTTTATATTCTTCTAGACAATCATCAGGATGACACTCTTTACTTATAATATCAAGGTTTCTTATTGCTTCAAGTAGTTGTGGTCCTCGCATATGCATAACGAGAATAAAAGTTTTTTCTTCTTCTGACAATGGAGAGTTTATCATTGGGATTGAAAAAATTTTCCTAGTGTTTATCACACGTGCTGATAGCGATTTGTCCCCAACATCTATTTTGGGGTTAAAAATATTATCATAAAATTCTCTCGCAATGAATGTGAGTATTTGTGACATTTATTTTACAGCGTTAGATTAAATCTGATCATCAAGTGTGTATATTTGAAATGCTGTCAATCCTGGAAACGGATGTTCAGCAGCGATAACAAACTCGGAAATACAGTTACTTGTTGACAGTATTTGCGGTTGGAATCGTACAATATTGTGTTGTTGAAATATAAGTGTTTGTTGTACTGTATAATATTACCCAGTCGATATCATTGTTTGATCCTTCCAATAGCCGATTATAAATTCGACCAACACTGGAGTTTAATCTACCTCGCAAATGAAATTGCCAAATAGCAACTGCAATGGGACATTTAATTTTAATCCAAAAGTTTTCAACTTCTCCGTTAGTAGTCCATTCTTGTCTATCAGAAAAAGCGTAATGAGGGTAATTTTCAGGATAATGTGATGATGCACTTTTACCTCAAACCCAACTCGTTCATCAGTTTCCTTAAAAAGTGTTGGAATATACCCAACATTGTTTTTGGTTCGTTTTATACCACCACCAGATACACTGTCAACGTACACTTTATTCGTTAGATCATTATGGTTAACTGGAACATATGTTGTTGTTATTTTTTTGTCTCTTATATTTATGCTACCTGATATTGGTCCACCGGATCGTTTAAAATACGGGGTGAGTTCTTCTTTTAACTGAGCGTAACTAATAGCATCAGTCTCATTAGCTGGTGGTGAGGTTGTCGGTAATCCAGTTATTTTTGAGTTATTGCTCATTACAAGGTTACCTGTCATTGTGTCGCCGGCCTTGTTAAGTTTGTTATCGTCAACGGATTTTAGTTGCGTATAACTCACCGCTTGTGTGCTATCAACATTTGCTGGTGGATACTCGGTTTCCAATCCAATGATTTTTTCACTTGACATGTTAATATTACCTGTAACAGTTCCACCAGTTTTATCTAGCTTGTTATTATCAACATACTTCAACTGTAAATAACTTACCGCTTGTGTTTGATCTAAGTTTCTTGGCGGATACGCGGTTTCCAAGCCTACAACCTTTTTTCCTGACACATCCAAGTTACCGCTTAAAGTTCCTCCTGTCAGTGATAGTTTGTTACCGTCAACAGATTTTAGTTGTGCATAACTAACAGCTTGTATATCAACAACATTTATTGGAGGATAATTTGTTTCTAAACCTTGAACTCGTTGACTTGACAAAAATAGGTTTCCTGTCATTGTGTCGCCGGGTGTTTTTGACTAGCGATGACGTATCGGTTATTGTTGGTTCGTTAGCGGAAACAGATCCTGTAAGTAATGTTCCAAACTTTGTGTAATAGGTCATATTATGTAAATTATATAACATAAAATTGTATAACAACAATGGCGAAGTCAACGATATTATATTTTGACACCGAATGATTAATCAAACATAAACACAATAACAAACTTCCAGATTGTCATTATCTTATTGTTGGTCGTACAGGCTCTGGTAAAACAAACCTTTTGCTAAATTTCTTGCTCAACGATAACTTTAATTACGATAAAGTATATATTTACACAATTAACCCACAACAAGACAAATACGAGTTATTACGCGAATACAACGATAAACTTTGTGACGAGCTTGACGCTGGCGATGATATATTTTTAATAAAACAACCAGAGAAATTAATCCCCGTCAACGAACTTGATTCGCCCGAGCATAAAATAATTGTATTTGACGATATTCCGCTAAATAACGAGGAGATGAATAAGATTAAGTCGTATTTTTCATGCGCAAGGTTTTTATAACGTCGACAGATTTATTAGGCGAAATACGGGATGTTTTATATTATTTCCTGGACTCGATAATATTGATGTGAGAAATATTGCAAACGAGCGATGGGGTGACGTAACGAATGATAAATTTATCGAATTATATCATCAAGCAACTAAAGACAAATACAATTTCATTTTATTTGACAAACTAGCGCGTGATCCGGATAAAATGTTTCCTTGTTGTATTGACACGTTTCTCTAGAAGAATTTTATGTCGCATATAAAAATAAATAATGGATTAACATAAAAAAAAATCAATTGCTAAAAATCTTGCAGCATCTCAAGTTGCTTTTAAGAAAAGGGTGAAAGAAGCAGGTCAAGAAGAACGTGCCGTAGAAGAAGAAACCACTAAACTTTTTAAACCTGTTACCGAAGCAGTACTCGGTAAGCAATCAGAAATATCAGCATTATAGAAGAACTAGAAAAAAGTGAAAGAAAAAGGGTTGTTAGGTTTACTCGGAGAAAGATCAAAAGAGGAAACTAAAAATATTGTAGAGGAAGTTGTGAGTACAGTTGCTGATCCTGTTGCACGACAAGGTAATTTGACAGATTAATAAACAACCCTCTTGAGCTACAACGTGCTATTACAAAATTGACGGTTAATCCATCCGAGTTAAGAAGGTTGATACAAAATTTATCAGAGCAAACTAAGGAATTAGCTGAGCAACAAAAAATGATGACTGACTCTATGGCAGAAATGATGTCTATCGAAGATCAGATAAAATTTCATAGAAAGAAATGCACGTATTAAAATACCAGAGAAGAATATAATAATTTTATCAGGAGACATGATACCAAAATCATTGATAGAATTCGAGATTGGCCAGAAGGAGAATATTAACAGAAAAATTAACAAAAATTATAGAAACTGGGTCAGATACTGATGAGAAAATAAAAAAATAAGAGATGAAAGTAATTTATTAAAAGCATATAATAATATAAAAGAAGGAATTATTGCTGATGCTTTACGTACGACAGCAGTACAGTATCGAAATAGACCAGAAGATTATTCCAAAAGTTGGAATTTAAAAAAAAACTATTTAATAACTACGAAAATAAACGAGATAGAAGATTACCAGAGGAAAAAAAATGGAACAGGTGTTAAAGATTTTATATCAAACGCCGAACTGGTTGACCGACTTATCTTATTAATATCATCAAAAGAAGCAGGTAATACAGGTACTGAAATCGACAACGAGATCGTGGACATATTAGATAATCTTAGATCGAGTGGATTACTAACAACAGACGAGTATGAAATTTTACATGGCGATTTTATATAAATGTCAACAACACTGCTACTTGACTCGTCACAAAGAACCAGTGACAGCGCAAACTTTTCTGTCCACTATGATCCGCCAATCATACTAGATCCCGGTAGCCAGTACAAAATTGGATTAATTTCTGCTACGGTATGGCATTCTATGGCAAATGTAAAAACAAACGTTAATGACGACTTTACATATAATTCTGGTGCTTGGATATCAGCCAAAATACCACAGGGAGCATATAATGTAACTCATCTCAACAAAACGATAAGAGAGCTGATAACAAAATACACTGCCGCAAACAATTTTGAATTAAATCCAAACTATAATACGCTACGAGTCAGAATCACATTAAAAAATAATCTGATAATCGATTTTTCACCAGCGACTAGTATCGCATCGTTGCTAGGATTTAAAAACCAACGATACGGCAGTGTTACAGAACAAAGTATATCGTATGATGGAGATTTACCGGTTAACATAACAGAAGTAAATACAATTTTAATCAATTGCTCTATTGCACTAGGATCTTACTCAGCCAAGGGAAGTCAAGGTCAAATAATCTATAGTTTTTCACCAGATGTTCCGCCTGGTTCACTGATACAAATTACTCCTCGACAAATAATATACTATACGATTGCTCCTGAAAATCAAATAACTAACATAACAATGCAATTAACAGATCAATCATGACGACAAATAGATCTTAACAATGAAATTGTCACATATTATTTACACTTACGCACGACGTAAATTTTGTAAACCTAATTTAATAACAAAGATGAGACCAAAAAAATTTATCGAAGAACTATTCTAGGTGGATTTTTTTGGAAATATATTTACAAAGGTGATCGGGAATATCCCAGGAATTGCACGTAAAGTAGCACCAATTGCACTTGATGCCAGCAAAGCTTTTGCAACGGGGGCAGCTAGTGCAGCAGGCAGTGCAGTAGGACAAAAATTAATTAAGAGCGCAACACCTACGGTGTCGGAAATAAAACGAGCAATAGAAGATATTGCACCAACAGCGGAAACAGAACGAGCTATGATAGCTACAACAAAAACATTACTGTCGCCACGCGGTGAGGAGATGGTACGTCAGCTAGTAAACAAAACATGACGAAAATTAGATTTGCCTCAGATTTAGCAATTTTGTGTGGCGATTATAAAATAAAAAATGTCAGTTAAAAATTATCTTGATTTTGGTGAGGAATATGATGCTGACAATACAGCAACAGAATTCGAGTATATTGAATACCTCGACGAGAACTCAAACGAACCAAATAAAGCTGGTCCAAGAAAATTTAACACCAGAGACGAAGATGTGTTCTTGTTGCCTCACAAGGCTATGCTAGAAGTTCGTGGTAGGATATTAACAGTAGCTGATGGTGATATTGTAGCTGGCGCAGAAATTGCGCTAGTAAATAATGGCTGGAGTTTGTTTAAAGGTGCACGATATCAACTAGAAAATCAAACAGTGGAGGATATTGATGATTGGTTACCAGTTGCCAGTACAATATTAAATATTATTTCATTCAGCGAAGATTATTCGAGATCAATTGCAACAAATATGATGTGGTTCAAAAATACAGTAGAAGGACAAGCTGTTAGAAGTGAGCTTATTTTAGATGGTGCCGCACATGCTGTGAAAGTTAGAAATTTTCTTAGAGATAATGCTGGAAGCCTTGGAATTGACGCACCAGCTGCAGCTGCAATCGCAGACGCCACAAGAACTTCGTTGACAGCAGCATGCAACAACTTTAGAATAACACCACCAGGTGCAGCTGCTGATGGAGTAGCTATGTTTGATCTGGTCAACAATTCTTTTGTTAATATACGAAACGGAAGATATAACGAGGGATATATCAAGCGAAAATCTCTTGCAGCAAGATCACAACAAATAACAATGATGTTGCTGTTAAGCACAATATTTGGATTTTGTCGCGACTATCAAAAGGTATTTTGAGGGCTGAAACACACGCTTATTTTAGATCGGGCAGACCAAAATAATTGTCTTATTCGAGTTCATGGAGCTGACCATAAATTTCTGATTACGAAATTAGCGCTGTGAATGCCTCGAATTGTTCCGTCGGTGGCTAGCTTAGCAGCACTTAACACAACATTAGAGGCTTTTACAAAAAAACATTTATTTTCTTCAGCATAAAATATATCAAACAAGTGTTCCTAACTCATTCGATTACACATGGCGTATTACAGCTACTTCGAGCGAACAATTACCAAGGCATCTATTCGTTGTCTTTCAGGAAACAGCACGGCTTGGTAGCCAGCTACAAAATAACGCCGTTTTTGATAACGCTAACGTTAGGAGAATATTTATCAGAATAAACTCTAAACAATACACAGAACGAGCGATCGAATGTAATTTTACAACCGGCGATGCAAAAAACGTTACGAGAGCGTATATGTACCTGATGGAAGCGATGCAAAAATATCAGGACGCTGACAGCGGATCACAGATTAACGTTGAAGAATTTTGTACTCTTTATCTGATCTTTTTCTTTGACGTATCAAGACACTCTGATCGAATGATTAATTCAACCGCAGAAATAGAAGTAACTTGGACGCTTGGAGGAGTTCCAAATAGTCCTTTAAACGTATTTGCGCTTGTGTCTAGCGATCGATTCTTGACGATTGACTCAGTCAAAGGTAGAATGACTGTCCAAGTTTAATCTAACAACTTAGATATAATCAAGGAAAGTGAAAACGGAATACACAGCTAGAGAAATATACCTAACGCCCGGTCAAATTAAAAAATTATCAGCAGTGGTTGCTAAGCGTAATTCTGTCTCTGTAATGATATCCCCAAAGACGGGCGCGTCCGCAGTGAAAGTAATGTTAACTCAAAACCAAATCAATAGGCTAGATCAGGGAAAACCCTTTGTTCTCAAACTATCCGTTGCGCAAATAACAGCGATGGCAAAACACGACGGATTTTTTGGACCAGCATTTTTATGTAATTTTACCAAAGATTCTACCGGTATTAGGAACACTGGGACTAGCAGCAGCGTCAGGGGCAGTATCTGAAGCAACTAAAAAGGCGGTATTAGGCGATGGAATCAAACAAATTTTGTATAACAATAAATAATATAATGCCAGCTAAAAAGAAATCACAAGCGACAAAATCGACAGCGACAAAATCGCCAGCGAAGAAATCTAAAAAAAAGAAGTCACCAAAGAAAACAACGATTTTATTGCCTGGGGAAACAACAATAAAATGCCAGCAAACGCTAAGGAAGTAGACAAAGTCGCCAAGAAAAACAAAACAAGGAGGAATTATTCCTTTCGCTCCGCTGCTAGCGGGGTTAGCAGGCAGTCAAATTCCAAACCGGCTAGGGATAGGACGTGGAATGACTCTACCAGGCACCAGATGCCTTTGAGTAATTTCGAAATTATGTCGAGATTAAATGACATTGTCGGATTTCGTGGAGTATATTCCAAAGACGAATTAGATAATGTACCAGCAGGTGGTTCGTGTGTTGTAAATATATAAAACTTCGATGATGGATCCGGCACTCATTGGGTTGCTGTTTACAATAATAATTATTTTGATTCGTTCGGACTTCCTCCAAGTGATCTTATAAAAAAATATATTTTTAAAAAATTTAAAAAATAAATTACTCGTCTAATCAACTATAGCCTTTTGGAACATCAGCTTGTGGTTATTATTGTATTATGTTTATCCGACAGATGTTCCAGCCGAGACTCGGAAAGTCCAAATTTAATTTTTTACAATTTATTTAAGTTTGACAATCAACCTTCTCACATTAATGATCAGTAAATATGCGCTTAGTGTACCCGTTTCAGATAAAACAGGAACATCGATAACTGATGCACTAAAACAGGTCATAGTTAGTACAAAGAGAAAAGGGGCCCCCAGTGGCCGAGTGGTCTAAAGCGCTGTCCGTTACGGATCACTGCCATCTCACCTCTGTCTGCGTGGGTTCGAGTCTAAGATTCGGCGAATGTGGATATGTGAGAAAGCTTGCCAGTAGCTTCTCGTGGGTCGGTGGTTCTTTCCGCGGATTTCCCGGTTTCTTCCTCCACCATTAATACTGGCCGCCATGTATAGCCTATCGTGTGCTGAAAAATGGCGTTAAGCCCCACAACAACAACAACAACAACAACAACAAAGAGAAAACCAAATAAAATTTGGACTGATCACGGAGCGGAGTTTTTCAATAAAAAGTTTGAGCAATTTTTGGAACAAAATAACATTTAAAAAAAGTATGTTACAGGAAATGAGGGAAAAAGCGTTGTCGTTGAAAGATTTAATAGTACACTAAACGAGCTGATACATAAACATTTGACAGCTAAAAACACAAACAGATATATTGATGATCTTTCACAAATTATTAACAAATATAATAACACGAAACACAGATCAATAAAAATGTCACCAAATGACGCAATTAAAAATCCGATTCTTGCAAATTAAAACATGTACCGCAGACATAAATTTAAAGTTGGTGATAAAGTTAGAATTTCCTGGACAAAAATAAATTATTTGAGAAAGGATTTACCCTAAACTGGACTGAAGAAGTATTTGTTGTTGATAAAGTTTTACTGACAATACCTGTAACATATGCGCTGAAGGATTTATTGGGTGAGCCAATAACTGGTAGTTTTTACGAGCAGGAACTGCAGAAAACTGAGCAAGATATATTTGTTATTGAAAAAGTTATCAGGAGAAAAGGTAATAAAAGCCTTGTCAAGTGGCGCGGGTACAGAGATAAATTTAACAGCTGGGTTCCAACTCGGTCGATAAAATAATATTGTTATAAATTTCCTCGTACTTACGTTTAACAGATTTACATTTTACAGGTTTACATAACGATATTAGATATTGTCTGCAATCGTCAGAGATTATCATTAGGTTAAAAATCTTGACAAATATAAAGAAGAATTTTATATTTTTCTGTCGACCTGGGATTCTAATGTTTATAAAGGGTTTTATCAGCCGCCAAAAAGAATGATTTTCATCTACTGAAAAATTAAATTTCGAGATCTTCTTTGTGATAAGATACTTAACATCATATCGTCCAATTGTCGGTCTGCTGTAATTTTTTTCTCAACCACGCCAACAATTTCGTCTTGTTCGTCGTCGTTGTTAAATAGAATATCGTCTTCTGTATAACCAACAGAGTTGTGTTCATCGCCAGAGACTGTAATATTATCATCCGCGATTATATCAGCAAGTCGTTTCATCAAGTCCATATTATAATATATTTTTTATCTAATTTACAATAATAAGATGACTAACGAGATAAAATATCATCAAAAAGTTGAGATATTAAATTACAAAGAATTAGCCGAAGCAGTGCGAAAATGTCTGTCCTGGTACAGTTCTTATTCTGTCGACGTTAATGTGATGCAAGGTGATTCTAATAAAATTCTGCTAACAGCAGCAGAAAAAAATTAACTTAATGAAAGCGCAGTAATAACGCTAAAATTTAACAAAGATGATGTGTTAATGTTTGCTCATAATTGCTTAACTAAAAACGAACTAGAAAATATAATTAATTGTCGTATTTGAAGATGATTTTGTCAAATGTCGATTGTGATGTTGCCGTATTTGTTAGTTCATCTGCAACATACTTTACTGCCCTAGGCTTAATTTTAAAAAGTTTTGCTGCAGCTGTTATTGAAGAAAATTCTAGTTCCTTGCCTGTACTAATGTTATATGATATTATAGGTCTAGCAGAACATCTGAAATTAATACCATCTCCTCGTCCTTGTCTGCTATTTTCTTGTTGAGTGACAAGTTCGAGGTTTTCTAGACAATTATCTGTTTTGATGTCGTTAACATGGTCTATTACCAAACCATCCGGTATAGGTCCGTTAAAAGTTCCGTAAATAAAACGACGGCTATAATAACCAACAAAATCAGTTCTTGTTCCTCGGATCCTTATTCTAAAATAACCATCATTTTTCAAATTACCTAATATTTTTTTTTTTGTTTGGATATTTCGAATAATTCCTTTGTCAGATGCCTCATAAAGATTAAATACGGGATGAGGTTGAAATTCTTCTTGTAATGATAAATTTTCAATATTATCATCAGTAATTGCATCATTAACATGATATACTCGTTGTCCTTCGGGAATTTCATCACAAAACAGCGTGTAAATAAAGTCTTTTCTAAACATTTCTACTCGCTCGGTATCTCCTTCCGATCTTACACTAATTTTATAACCCGCTGGTGTTAATTTACCAAACGGTTTTCCGTACCTGACGTGAATTACTGAACCTAACATATTCCCCGCATACAAGTTGTACTTGGGATGAACATGATATTCTTCCTGTTCCTCTGCCGTCAGTCTTATGTAACTCAAATTTTGTGTCATATTACCTTAAACAATTTATATCTCTAATTGATTTTTCAACTAGCAATATCAATTAAATATATAAAATGTTATATAACAATGCTGAAATTGCGAGATATAGCTAAAAAAAAAAGCCTTATAGGAGAACCTACAAAAATAGCCACTGCTTTTGCAGGATTTGATAACAGTTATACATTTGATAATCAAAATATTTTAGCAAATTTTAACTCTACAAATTTGTTTCACCTCTTATATCCGACTGTAACGCGAGAACTTGCAGTACATAAAAGTATCAAACTAATAGTACAGTATCATGTTATTTTATCAAAGTTACAAGGTACAGAGAATGCCGAACCATATTTAACAGCTAAATCATGATAAATATTAGCTGGAACAAATATTTCCTCAGTTGCCGATGAAATACATCAGGAAATAAATTAAAAAAATTGGAAGAATTTACCGCATCACGATCAGGTTGGAAATTTGAGGTGATGGAGGAAGTTTTATTTCACACAGCAAGATATAACGTACTTCGCGGTAATGCTTACGTTGACCTGCCTCAAAAGATTAAAAACAAACAATGTTGCATAAACGTAAAGAACTCTGATAACAAGTGTTTCCAGTGGGCTATTCTCTCTGCAATGTTTCCAGCAGAAACAATGCTGATTGCGTTGACAAATATATTAGTCACGTATCAAAATTAAATTTTAATGGCATTAACTTTCCAGTTCCAGAAAATCAACTACCAAAGTTTGAGGGACAAAGTGGTGTTTCAGTTAACGTGTTTGGTCTTGACGAGCGTGAAAATGTTTATCCCAGATACATCTCAGAAAAAGCTACACAAAACATAATAAATTTGCTGTTTTATAAAGGACATTACGTTTGGATCAAAAACTGTAATGGCTTAGTTGGTAGACAATATAGTAAAGATAAAAATAAGAAATATTTTTGCTGTCGTTGTTTTCAAGGTTTTTCTAAGGATGAAAAACTGCAAGAGCATGTTAAATACTGTGTTAATGTTCAAAAAATCACAATGCCAACAGAGAAAGAAAAAGTTTTAAAATTTAAAAATTATAATCATAAACTAAGTATTCCGTTTGTTATTTATGCTGACTTCGAGTGTTTACCTGTTCCTGTGGCAGGCGAAGAAAATGATCCAAATAAATCAAACACCAGAAAAATACAACATATTCCCTGTGGAGCAGCTTATAAAGTAGTTTGTTGCACTAACGACAATTTTTCAAGTCCAATAAAATAGTATAGGGGCAAAAATCCTGCCGTGTGGTTACTAAAAAATTAATAGATGATGTTAATAAAATTTTCAACATATGATCTAAAACAGCTCCAATTAAAATAACACCAAAACAACAACTTGATTTTTCCGAGGCAGCTAATTGTCATATCTGCGAGAAACCTATGTCAGGCGATAAAGTGCGCGATCACTGTCATCTAACCGGCCAATATCGTGGAGCCGCACATAATAATTGTAATTTGAAATTTCATGCACCAGATTTTATTCCTGTCGTTTTACATAATTTTCGTGGTTATGATAGTCAAATCATTGTCGAAGCATTTGGCGATGAGGAAATTAAATCTAAACTAAAATTAAATAATATAATAAAATGTATTCCAAACAAGTTTGAAAAGTATATGTCAGTTACGCTTGGCAAATTACGTTTCATCGACAGCTTGCAATTTATGGCGGCGCCGCTGGATGAGTTTGTAAAAAGTTGTAGCAGTTTTGGTAATCTACGAGGTTGCTTTGGTGGGGATTATGCCTACCTAACAAGAAAAGGTCTTTCCATACGAGTATCTCGACGACTGGAGCAGATTTGATGAAACTTCACTTCCTGTCAAAGATAAATTTTACTCACATCTAAAAGGCGAAGGTATATCCGACAACGAGTACAAATACGCACAAGAAACTTCGAATAAATTTGGTTGTAAGACATTTGGTGATTATTATGATTTATATTTGAAAACAGATGTATTATTTATTACTAGCAGATGTTTTCGAGAGCTTTCGTAAAGTTAGTTATGAAAAGTATGGATCAGACCCGTGTTGGTATTATTCTGCGCCAGGATTGTCATGGGATGCTCTGCTAAAAACAAATAAGATAGAATTGGATCTCTTGACAGATGTTGATATGTTTAATTTTATTGAAAAGGGATTCGCGGCGGAATTAGCGTTGTAACAAAAAAAATATGCGGTAGCTAATAATAAATACTTAAAACATTACGATAAAAATTTACCGTCAAATTATATTATTTATCTTGACGCTCATAATTTGTATGATTATGCAATGTCAGAGCTAATGCCGTGCAGTGGATTTCATTGGATAACTCCAGATCGTTTTTCTTAAAGAAACTGAGAAAAATCTCCCAGAAAATGTCAGTTATTTTGTTGAAGTTGATCTCGATTATCCCCGACAACTTCATAATCTACATAACGACTCTCAGTTTGTGCAGGGTCAATGATGATGGATTATAGTTTATTATCGCCTAAACAACAGGCAATGACAACAGCAAAAAATTCGATCGTTAATAAGCTAGTTCCAAATTTACTCAGTAAACGGAATTACGTGGTACATTACAAAAATTTAAACAAGCAGTCGACCTCTGTTTCGTCCTTAGGAAGGTTCATCACGTGCTAAAATTTAATCAATCTCGTTGGATGGCAGATTATATTGATTTAAATACCAAACGTCGTGCTATTGCTAAGACCGACTTTGAGAAAAACTTTTAAAGCTGATGAACAATTCCGTGTTTGGTAAGACTATGGAAAATATCAGAAAGCGATTCAGTATTGAAATTGCAAATGATCCAAATCACAGAAATAAATTAGTCAACGATGACGGTTATGTCAGTATGAAAATATTTAATGAAAATCTTGTTGCAATACAGCGACGAAAGACAAATTTAAAGTTAAATAAACCGATTTATGTTGGCGCAGCTGTACTTCACATATCAAAATGGCTAATGTACGACTTTCACTAAAATTTTACGAAGATAGTTTGGCCAGATTCGGAGTTGCTATTTACTGATACGGACTCACTTGTTTATAACATAAAATGTGAGGATGTTTATCGAAACGTCTATAACCACCGTGACCTATCTGATTTATCAGATTATCCAGCAGATAGTGCATTTCATGATGATGCAAATAAAAATGTCATCGGCAAGATGAAAGCTGAGTTTATGTTTGCGCCAGTTAGGTCATTTGTTGGACTAAGAAGTAAAATGTATGCTGTAATTTTATATAACAATAAACTGACAAAAAAAGCAAAAGGTATTTCTCGTGGATATGTAAAAAGTGTATGAAATTTGGTGATTTTAAAGCAGTGCTGAACAATAATGTCGGCTTTATTAAAATAATTGTTATCAGAACAAATCATCACAAACTTGAAACAGATACAATTATAAAACGTGGACTAAGTAATTTTGACGACAAAACGCTATTGCGAGGACGGAATTAATACGTTAGCTATTAGACATTGTGCCAGTACTGGAGGTGATATATTCGATTAATTTTGTCTAAACTTTAGAAATAATGTTCGAAAATTTAACGTTAGCTGATGGAGTTAATAGCAAAATTAAAAATGTAATTGTTAATGGCCAGCAATTATCATTTGAATTTAATGATGAAATTTCAGGTATTTGTTTTAGTAAATTTGATAGAATGAAACTCTTATTAAATCAGATAACAACAAATATTTTGATTATCTTGAAAAGTTGCGAGATGAGTTCACGTTAAAGTACAATAATCTTCATGATCCGATCAGTCAAGAAAAATATACCAAAAAAAATATTGACTTAAACCGGTCGAAGGTTTTTGCAAAAGGTTGTAAGTATTTTGTCAACAGGGTAGTAATGAGAGAGTTATTTGAATGTCATCTTAAAGTAAGAGGAAAAGTTAAATTTTATTTATATAAGCACGATGATGAATTATTTCTTTTAGCTACCGTTGATGTTTTATTGATAGGTGATGAAATTCTTTAAAATAAGAAGGAACGTACCTGCTCACATACAGATCCACTTGCTGAATGAACACGTAAAATAATTTTGCCTGCCTTTTATAGCGTTATTCTGGAATTTCCATTACGTACTTTCTATAATGTTCTTTGGAATTTCCATTACGTAATCTTTGGAATTTCCATTACGTACTTTCTATAATGTTCTTTGGAATTTCTATTACGTAATCTTTGGAATTTCCATTACGTACTTTCTATAATGTTCTTTGGAATTTCCATTACGTACTTTTTAGAACGGCTGGGAAAATAAAACCAAGTCTCTGTAATATGATACATTTCCCCGATCGATAAATTATTAGCCGTCGTCTGGTCTATAGTATCTGAGGCAGATGTCACTTGGATAAGGGATAGGTGGTGGGTGGGGGTCTCTAAGATAGGAAATTTATACTTGTTTTGGGGGAGAGGGGGGTCTCTGAGCTAGAACCCTTATATTCCTTTATTACTGTGAGCACCTTGATGGTCTATTGATATACTTGACAGATGGGGGAGGAGGGGTTGACATATTACAACCAGAACAAATGGTTTAGCTTAATGTGGGGCCAGTCAATCACGGAAGTAGAGGACAAATTATGAAGAATATCACACATAGCTGATAACCTGTATAATATGGTTGTGAAATCAGACTCAGTTGATTCCTTAATCATTTTAAAAGTAAATTTATACTAACATGTATTAAAATATGTAAATCAAAAATAAAATATCTGAGTCTGTTTGTGGATCACTATGTGCCAGTTCCCCAAATAATGTCTCGGCAAGCGGGTGAAGACATGGCCTGACGAGCGAACGTGGGCCTTGAACAGTATTGCCTCGTTAGTTGCATTTGGGATGATTTGCTAGCGGCAGTACGCTGAGCATATGCTGTTGAGCTGGCTGTGTTTGGGACACCTTTTCTAGCCCTCTCCCTCATATGCATGTGGTCAGTGCTGTCCTGAAGAAGCTGTCCAGTCGCCCTGGATGCTGCCGAACGCATCCGCTGCACCGACTACGGAGAAGAGCGACCGCTAATCCAAGGGTCGCCTGCGTGCAGGATTGTGACTACGAATGTCAATGGTAATCTCCACCTATCGCTTCACCACGCCTCCTTTGCTGTAGGGTTTGAGAAGGAAAGAAAGTTTGATAGAACAGAAAATCATCGGGTGAAAAGATTTTAAGTGGAAAAGTCGTTGCACGGGAGCAGTCCCATCTCTCAGCCTCAGAAACCTGGGACCAGTTGATAGCCATGACGCCTTCTGTACATCATCATACTCTGCATTCTCCACAAAGCGTTGCAGAGCCGCCTTCCCGACTGTTGGATCTTCCTGGTGATCTTATCCTCCGAGACTGTTTTAGCGAGCTAGGGTTGGCAAGTCCCTAACTCGCTGACGGTTTGAGATCACCCCCTGTCGAAGCGGTGTGCCGGTGAATGGCCGCTGTCGGTTACATACAGCTGCTTCGAGCCACATGTGAGAGATTGGTGTCAGGTGCGTAGGTACCAAAGCAGGCGAACTACTCCCAGGAACGCGATATGTCAGAGGTGCAACCCTTCCTTAGCACCCCATACATATATCATATGAAAAAGCACACACACACACACACACACACACACACACGCACACACACACACACACACACACACACACATATATATATATATATATATATATATATATATATATAGGTGTAAAAGTATATAGCAGTTATATATATAAGTATATATATATATATATATATATGTATTAATATAAACCTGGGCGGCGAATAACAGTCCTTTCAAGTGCACTGGATCCAGCAAGGGATCACGTGTATCAGGGATTGATTAAGATAAATGCAATAAACTGACAACGAACAGTGCAAAACTAATATCGAACTAGCCTGGGCGCTTTCGACCCTTAATGAGTCTTTTTAAAGGCAAATACAAAACATTGACAAGACAAACAAATAAAACACAAAAACCATTGTGTTTGCAAAACATTACATGGCTGTTTCTACAGGAATTAAACCTTTAAATTTATTTATATTTCAACTAGTTTATTTCAACTTGTTGCGGATGCTTGAAAATATTTTTATTGACCTAAAAGT